>SZWC01002675.1:50740-73513 GCA_023375785.1 Penium margaritaceum
AGAGAGAGAGAGAGAGAGAGAGAGAGAGAGAGGGAGAGAGAGAGAGAGAGAGAGAGAGAGAGAGAAAGAGAGAGAGAGAGAGAGAGAGAGAGAGAGGGAGAGAGAGAGAGAGAGAGAGAGAGAGAGATAGAGAGAGAGAGAGAGAGAGAGCGAGCAAGAGAGAGAGAGGGCCTCACGGACGCACACCAACGGCACTCACGGCCTTCTTGAACGAGTAATGCTTTAGTGCCTTGGTCAAGAATTCAGCTAGCTGTCGTGGCGTCTCAATCCACACAATGTTGATTCAGCTGTCATGCAGTAATGAACGCACATAGTGATGTTAAACGTTGACGTGCTCTGTGCGAATATGATGTATGCCGTCATTGTCAGTGATTGTTATGGCACTCTTATTCTCACAGTGCAACGTCGTGGACGGGACGGACGGACACAACTTGGACAACAGGCGACAAAGCCACACGCTCTTACATGCACCATAACCAAGGGCCACATAATAGCCTCAGCAGTGTTATGTGGAATGCAGCCTTGCTTGCCGCTGTGCTAGGACACAGCTGTGCCGCCAACAAGAAAGATCCAGCCAGTATGACTCTTACAGTCCAGATTTTCGGCCCTGTCACTGTCGGTGTAGTCCACGGCAACAACGGACGGTTGTTGACGGAACATGAGGCCTTGCCGTGGGGTTGAGATGACATGGTACAATATTTGGATTACGGCCTCAAAGTGGAGGTGACGTGGCTCTTGAGAGAACCAAGCAAGGAGGTTGATGGCGAATGCAATGTCTGGACGCATCGTCGTCTCCTCCAACATCAATGACCCGATGACACATAGATACGTGGTCAGGTCAAATAGCTCCTCCACCATGACTAGATCAAAGGTCTTCAGCTTTGCCTGACCATCAGGCGACATGAGTGAGGATGCTCTTGGGACATGGGGCAAGTCCTTAGCGAAGCACCCGGACAAGGTCTGGACGTAGGTGGCCTCATGGACGTGCAGGAGACCCACGGAGCGATCATGCTCAAGCTCCATGCCTATAAAGACTCGTGCTGACCCGAGGTCCTTCATCTGGTAGGCTCCTTACAACATGTCCTTGACCCGCTGGATGGCAACTGCATTCGGCAACATGATAAGCACGCTGTCGACATAGACCAGGACAGCCACAAAGGTCTGGCCTCATTGGCTGACAAACAGTGCAAGATCAGCAATGCTGCAAAGGAGGCCGCCGTTGAGAAGTGTATAAGTGATCTCCTGATTTGAGTAGTGCGGTGAATGCTTCAAGCCATAGATGGCCTTCAGTAACTTCCAGATTTTTCCGGAGCCATCATCGAAGCATGGAGGTTACACCTTGTAGAGCTCCTCGCCTTCAAAAGAGCCATGGAAAAAGGCCTTGCTCACATCCATCTAATGCAACTCCCACCCGTGCTCGGCAACCAGGCCAAACAACACCCTGCTCGTAGAGAACCAACCGACCGGGACGAGGTTCTGCTCAAAATTGACCCAAGGGACCTGAGAGAATCCCTTGGCTGTAAGATGGGCCTTGTACTTGTCAAAGGATTCGTCTGGCTTCCACTTTTTTATTAGGACCCACTTGGCGCCTAAGGCCTTTCGGTAGGGGAAAGGCCGCCAAGCTCATGGACATGATGATGCCGAATGACGACAAGCTCTTTCGCGCATCCAGCCTCCTAGTTTGAGGCCTCGGGAGACGTCGGAGCCTCACGTAGAGTGGTTGGGTCCACTAGTCGCTTCGTGGAGTAGACAGTAAGGGCGTGGGCATCTCACTCCCCAGGTTACACGCGTGTGAGCATAGCCGTGACGGCACGTTGGTGCTCTTGATGGAGCAAGGCGTAGCTCAAGGCCAACCCCAGATGCAGGTAAATGGTGATTGACAATGTGGCCAAGCCAAGCGCCTTGGTGCCAGGGTCCCCACTCACGAGTGTGGGAGTGGGTCTTCCAGGAGGCAAGGAGCCTCGTAGGGTAACAGGGGGTCGTGGTGCGAGAGGGCGCGAGGCGGTGGCCTGAGTGCTCATTGTCGGCCTGGGACGGAGGCTCCCTCCCTGACCACGTGTGTAGCGTGCTTGCATGGACGGAGTGACCGGCCTGGAGGGGCTGGCGGAAACAGACAGGGCAGCCAGCGTGGGGGGCTGGCAAACACAGGCGGGACAGCCGGCCTGGAGGGGCTAGTGGATACAGGCAAGGCAACCAGCTCGGAGGGGCTGGTGGACACCGACGGAGCGACCGGCTCAAAGAGTCCAACCGATAAGAACAAGGCGACAACCTCAGAGGGATGAGCTGACACAAACAAGGCAGCCGACTTAGAGAGGTTAGCGGACAGAGACGGGGCGGCCGGCTTAAAAGAGCCAAAGGACACAGACGAGGCGGCTAGCTCAAAATGGCCAGTGCACACAGACGAAGCGGCCGGCTCAGAGAGGCCAGCGGACGCTGACGGGGCGGCTGACTCACAAGGACCAGCGAGCGCGGATGACGCAGCTGGCCCGAAGGGAGAGTTAGACAGTGGCAGGGTAGCCGGCCCGTTATGACCGGCGGACGTAGACAATGTGACACCGGGAACCGACTGGATGGAGGATGGACCGACCACTCCCCCATGTGACATGAGGGACATCGATGCGCCAAACCGAACGAGGTTGCGGGGAAATGGGTCATCAAAGAAGAGAGCATCCCGAGGCTCAATGATGCAATGTCGAGAGGGATCCCAGAAGCGCCACGCCTTTGACTGACGTGAGACACCAAGGAAGGTGCAGGGACGGTGGCGAGACTTGAGCTTGCTGCCTTGGTGTGGGGTAGGCAGCCACACGGTGGCTACGCAACCTCATATGCAAGCTGGGCAAAGGTCAGCTCACTCACTACACTAGTGCTAGTATGGTGTGGACTAACAGGGAAGGGGTCTGTGGGGAATTCGGTTCCATATCCACGTCATGTAGGTCATGGCCGCGAAGTAGAAGCAATCAGAGATTCTAGACTCGATCCGCATGGTGTGGATGGCGTTGGCCATGGTGTGGTTCCACCGCTCAGAGAAGCCATTCTGGCTTAGCGTCTAAGGCGCCTACGTCTCATGATGGATACCACGAGAAGCAAGGAAGAGTGTGCTCTCTGCCATAAGTTCACCACTACAATCAAAGTGGAAGCGGCGAAGAGGACGACTACACTCGAGCTCAGCGCGGACACGCCAATCCTGAATGGTGGGGGTGACATCAGTCTTTCGCTGAAGACAGAAGACCTAGTGATAGAAATAGTAGTCGTCCGTAAGGGTGAGGACATCGAGTCCGTGCTCCCTGGCAGACTCTAACAGAAGGGGACCCAGGACATGAAGGTGGACCAGGTCCAGCGGGGCAGACATACAAGAGGAAGACAAGGGGTAGGTGTGATAGTGCATCTTCCCCTAAGCACACTCAATGCACTCAGTGGGACACGACAATGGAATGCAGGTTGGATCAAGGCCTTTGGCTGGCTGCATGCGTAGCATGCTATCGATAGCGGCAGAGTGGATGTGACAGAGGCAACGATGCAAGAGACATGTCTGCTGTGGAGAGAGTGTGCTAGTGAAAAACACGTGGCTTGAATTAGTCGATGGGTAGTGGACAGAAGGAGACGAGGACAGGCGCGGCACGTGCCTTAAGTTGCCACGGGGGGTGGCATGCAAGACAACATGACCGAACAGACGCAACGACATTGTGCCAATACCATGCAAATGCAATATGTCCATGCTCATGCGGTCAAGGACAGTGATGGAAAGCAAAACCATGGAAATGTACCACACCGATACCGCGATCGGGTAAGACCTGACAATAACCTGTCCAAACCCCAGAGACATCGGTCACTGGGCCAAGGAGACTACCTACTCATCGCGTCTACCAGCCTTGTCGCTGTCGAGCACGTGAAGGAGTTACAGAAGGCGACCTACAAAATGAAGGATATCAGGTCGGCGCAGGTGTTTCTCAGCATGGACACTGAGCGCAATCTCGTGCACGATATCATGAGGGTACATCAGGCAGCATACGATCAGATGCTCGCTGACCGCTTTGCCAATCTCCTAAACACTGTCCATAACGCCTCCACCTCGATGACCCCAGATGGGCAGCTTAAAGGGTAATAACGCCAGGACCTTGAATGCAGCAGACATCACAGTGCTCTTCCACGTCATCGGGTCATTCATGTTTCTCGCCACCACCACATGGGCCGACAACACTTTTGCCATGAATGTCCTCGCCCAGTTCTCACAGGGCCCACACTACCTGCACCTTGATGCACCTATCCATGTGTTGCGGTATGTGGTTTCCACCCCACGCCGAGGCCTCACATTCCATCCGCAACCATCTGTGGTGGCCATAGGCTACACTGATAGCGACTGGGTACGGAGCCTATATGGGAAGATCCGTACTGGTTGGATCTTTCTCATTGGAGGTACGGCAGCGTTATGGTGTAGAAGGAAGCAAGGGTGTGTTGCATGCAGTACAATAGAGGTAGAGTATGATGCTTTGGATGTTGGTGCATGTGAGAGTGTGTGGCAACATCATTTGCTGGTTGTGTTGCGTCAGCCTGTGTCGTTCATTACCTTGCATTGTGACAACGAGAGTGTAACTACAATTGCCGACAACCATGGTGTCCACCATGCACACACGAAGCACATAAATGCTGAGTATCAATACATGCGTTCCTTGATACATGAGGGTAACGTTCACATAGTGTGGGTCGAGACTGTGAAGCACTTGGCTGACTTCCTCACCAAGGTACTCAAGCGTAACTTGTTCAAGAAGGCTATGAGTTTGGCCAGATTGCTACCCTCAATGCATGCGGTGTGACTCTTCCCCTCCATGGGTCCTCGTCGCTCATCCTCGTTCCACAGGTGATCCGTCTCCTCTCGTTCTTACACAGAGTGTTGGGTTGGGGAGCATGGGAGAGCACTACTTCTGCACGCTCATGTACACTAACACCTTTCGATCTTGGGATAGTATTGTTTTTTGATCTGTGCACTGCCTCACTAACTCATAATGTGACCTCTTGGCTGGTGTACATGCTCGTGTAGACTATCGACTAGATGGACGCTAATGCTGACAGGGCGCTGTTTGGTGGAGTGGACGTGTCGGCGTGAAGACAAGCGTGTAGTTCTCCTCCCCCTCATGCTTCGGATACTGCACCTTTGCACGACCAGCTCCATCAGCAGTTACCCTTGGCTGTCACGTCATCATTATTTGTGGTTGGCTGTCGGGAGCAATGTAGTCGAGGCCTGGGTTCGGGCAGCCGTAACTCCTCAAAGCTATTTTTTTTGCTGATTTTGACCGCACGAAGGCCTTTGCAACGTGCTTATCTTGGTATGGTCCAGTTTTAGGCAAAATAGACAACACCCGAGTTTTGGGCTGTCTGGTGTCTCGCAAGTCTCACCTAGGAAAAATCTGCTAGACAGGATAGTGCTAGGATTTCCCTGGTTGGCTGATTTTCTGATTAACAAGCCTCACAGAGCTGAGGTGAGGTGAGAACTGAGAGGGGTCTCAGTTGGTTTCCCATTCTTTATTCCTAATCAGTCATTGCTTCATTCGAGCTGCTTTCTGGCACTAACTATGGCGAGTGCACTCTTGAGTAACAAGCCAGAGCTCTTAGACTTAGACTCTAGTGCAACACACTGAAGGGGGTAAACTAAGCAACAAGCATGGGTTCCCTCATGCTACATCAAGAATGCTATTGCCCCAACCTACGCACTAGCTAGTCCTTTTGAGAGTTTCCAGAGTGTCCCGGATGCTTGCTAGAGTGCTCTACAATTTATCTGCATGTCGTGCCAGCCGCAAGTCCACCACCGCTTCCACCGATGTGGGGTCAATGCTGCCAAGAAAACAAATGGGCAGCTTTTCCCCATGCTGGGAGCATTTTAGAGACCCCACGCAGCGGGTCAACATCACCGGGAAAAAGTCTGGTAGCATTTCCTTTGTACGGGCGCGGTTAAGGGACCGCAGGCGTTGATTGGACCCCTTCGCTAGTGTTCTGTTGCTCTTGCTGTGCTCCGGATCTGATACCAATCTGGAAAACCTAATGTTGCAGGTTGGAGCAATAGCGTTGTTGATGTAGTGTGTAGGAACCCACTCTCGTTGCTTAGGTTGCCCCCTCAGTCTATTGCACCAGAGTCTAAGTGTAAGAGCTTCGGTGTTGTTACTTAGAAACGTGTTTGCTAGAGTTAGTGCCAAACAATAGCTGAAAATTGGAAATGACTCATTAGGAGGTAAGAATGAACAACAATGGGAGACCTCTCCAAGTTCTAGCTCCCCCCAGCTTTGTAGAGCTTGTTTCTCAGTTTCTAAGCCAATCAGACAAAACACCTTTTTTCTGGCAGGCAGGGTTTTTTTAGTGAGCCCTGTCAGAGAGCCGACAACCCAAAATCCGGGCGTCGTCCGTTTTGCCTAAGAACTGGACCATGTTGTAATAAGCACGCTACAAACGCAGTTGCGTGGTCACAATCACCTAGAAAAATAGCACCAATGAGTTATAACTGCCTAAACCCATGCGGCGTCTATGCTAGTCCCCGGTCCCAGCAGTGTCCGAATAACATGAAATTTGGACCCTAAGGAGAACATGGCGTTGCAAATGCGACATCGCAGTCAGACCCAGCACACGACGTGTGCAAACAGCATATGGAGCAACAGTGACTGCCGGCGACACGAGTGTCGAGCTCAACACGTTGGAGGGAGGAGGACGCAGCAAAACGTGTGTAGGCCTCAGCATGCGTCAGCTTCACCAAACGACAGTCTAGCAACGTCGCGTCTCGCCGTCACTCATCTGCATGCTGATGTACACAAGCTGTGAGGACACAACACAGTACAATGAGAAATGCATGAAACCAACACTACTTACACCACTGTACTATCGTTGCTGCTCGTGGCTGCTGATGTAGATGTTGCACCTCGCTACCATCATCGTTGTGCGCTGCCACTGCCAGTGTGCATTGCCACTGCTCACTGCTAGCTACTCCTTTTGTTTCATGTCACGACTTGTAGCCACACACACTACTCTTGCCTCCCAATGTTGCCGCTACTGCTTGGTGTGGCTGCCGCAGCTTATGACTGTCATAGCTCCTGTTGCTATGTTAGTGGCAGTAACTCATGCCTCAACTATTAGTGCTGTCGTCAACTCTAGCAGTTGCGTGGCGAGAGCACTTTTGATGATATTGGGTTGACGTTTCCACTGTCGTGTGCTACAATGGGTCCTAAGATACAGCTATTGTGATGACTCTCATTGCTAGTGTCGGTGCTATGCCTTCGCGGCACAATTGGGCAAGAAAGGTCGCATTGCTCTTACACCGTCAAATACTACTATGAAGCTTCCTTGCCTTGCTGGCGCTAACGGCCCAAAACCACTGTTTTTGATAAATCTGCGTGTGCATGCATCCAAACACAACACTGAACCTAGAGATACGAAATCTCAAGCCAAAATTCTAGTGACTATAGAAAAACCACAGAGCACCCCAACATGTTGGTTTTTGCACATGCTCATTGTGCTCTGTTGTGTCCTCCCGGCTGGTGTACATTGGCATGCAAATGACTAACGGCAAGAATCAACATTGTTGGAGTGTTGTCCGGTGGAGCCAATGCACGCTGAGGCCTACTCACAGTTTGCTGGAGCCTCCTGTCTTCGGCGACGTGCTCAGCTCAATCGACAGGCCTCCTCGGCGATCGGGCCGTCGGCGGTCACTGCCACCGCAGATGCTGTCTGAATGCGTCAGGTGTTGTATCTCACTATACCATTGTGTCTATAGCGTCATGCTCTGCCTAGGGTCCATGTCTCATGTTGCGTGGCACTATTTGGCATCATGGACCATCGTAGGCACTGTCTGGGTTCAGATAGCCATAACTCTTTGCTATAAAACTTCCACCTGTTTCTGAACGTACGACTGCATTTGCAGTGTTGATATCATGGTATGGTCCAGTTTTCAGGCAAAACGGACAACGCCCGGGTTTTGGGCTGTCGGCCGTCCGGCAGGGAACACCGAGAAAAACCCTGCCTGCCTGAAAATAGGTCTAGCTTTATTTTTCTGATTGACTGGTTAGCTGAGTAACAAGTTCTACAGAGCTGGGGGGAAGCTAAAACTTAGAGGGGTCTCCCATTGCTGCTCATTCTTCATTCTTAATCAGTCACTTATACATTTCAGCTGCTTTCTGGCGCAAACACTCATGCGCACGTTTGTGAGTAACAAACCCAGAGCTTCCAGAGTTGGACTGTAGAGCAGCAAACTCAGTGGGTAGCAGACTTAAGCAACGAGCGTAGAAGCCCTTGCACTACATAAAAAACGCTACAGCCCCAACCTTCTGCCTAGCGTTTCCATTTTGGTATCAGAGCCAGAGCATACCAGCAGCAAGAGAAGATTGGCATACAAGTGCCAAACAACGCCGACAGACCCCCATATGCGCCAATGCAAGGGAAATGCTGCCAGATTTTTTCCGGCAGCATTGACCCGCCTGGTAGCGGCGTTAACTTTTTTCCCACGGCCTCTGGGCCTAGGAGAATGCTACCGGATTTTTTTGGCAGCATTGACTCCCACGCGTGACAAGAGGAGGTGAGCGGCAGGCCGCGTCCGACACCTATAGGCGACGACGCACACGGCAAAGTCACCCAGGTGCAGTGACTGGCACCACCGAGCAGTAGCAACAACCTGGTGCAATAGCAGTGGCAGGCAACAGTAATGAGCAGTGGCAGAAGCAGCCGGCAGCAGCTGCGTGCAGTAGCATCTCACAGTAGCAACAGCCCACAGCAGCAAGCAGCAGTAGCGGCCAGCAATAGCGGCAACGAGCAGCAATAGCAGCAAGGTGCAACAGCCGTAGCAGCGAACACCAGCAGCAGCCGGTTGCAATAGTAGCAACAGTAGCGAGCAGCAGCCAGCAGCAGCCATCAACGGCTGTTGTTGCTCGCAACCCGCAGCTCGCCGCGAGCGATGAGTTGCAAGCAGCGAGCCTGCTACTTGCAATGAGCAGTGGACTACTCGTAACAAGCACTGAGCTTGCGGTTCACAGCTCGCTGCCCAAAGTGAAGAGCGGAGCTCGCTCTGGCAGACGAAGAAAAAAAAAGGAAAAAAAATCCCCCACCCAAGCAACAGGTGCCACAACAGCTGTAGCAGTACCAACAGGTGTAGTAGCATTAGCGGCATGTAGCTGCATTAGCAGTTATTTTTGCAGCTGCGGCATCAACAACAGCAGCCGCTACAGCCAAATAGCAGCGGCCCCAACAAAGGCTGCTGCTGACGTGAGCATCTCACTACTGACGTCACTGCTGATATCAGCAGCAGAAAAAGAAACACAAAAAACAAAGTGAAGGCACCAAAACCCACCATGGCTAATAACCCCTGTAGGGAGGGGTCCTCCTCCAGTGTGGGGACCCCTAGGGGGGTACCCCCCTCCTTTTCTTGTAGCAGCTGCAGTAGTAGTAGCAGCAGCAGCAACAGTAGGAGCAGCAGCAACAGCAGTAGGAGCACCGCCAGCAGCCCACAGGCATCGTCGCTGGCATCCCTGACCCCCTGGCTATTATTCAGTAACAGCTCGCCGCCTTGAGGCAGCAGCTTACAACACTGTAGCTACAAGCCTCACAGACTCCCACCAGTGCCCCGCCACTGTTCATTTCTCCTGGACACACCAGCTCCGTTGCGTCCGCTACCACGTATTACCTAGCACAGCAATAGACTCAGCGCCAGCGGCAGACAGTGGCCCCGTCCTTGGCTCCACTCAAGGCATCGGCCACATGTAAAAGGACTTTGAGGCGCTACCCACGCCTCTTCAGGCAGACGAGCAGTTCCGGAGCAAGGAGCTCAGCTTCCGCATCTAGGCGGAGGGTGAAGGCTTGTGGACCTATTACACCCTTCCGTACGACTCGTCTCACATCAACCATCTATATGAAGTTGGTCGCGCCGTACGCGCCCTTGTCTACATTGCTCCTCTTGGTTCCCGCCTAGTCGTAGAGCCCTTCCTCGACAACTCAACCGCTGGCGGGATCCCAGACCCTACAGCCACATGGCACGTCCTCATCCGTCCCCATTGACTTTCCAACGACGTAGAGACTAGCCATCTATTGCAAGAGTTCTAACCCGTATACATGGGGGTGACCGAGACAGTCACCGCTTACTGGCACCGGGCTGAGGAAATCCTCCATCGCCTAGGCAACTTTGCTCCACCCCCTCTCGACGTGCTCCTCACCATCAACCGTGGTGCCACTGGCGCGTATGTAGACGTCTTTGTCCACTACTCCCAGGATGTCCTCTCCACCATGGCGGTCCAGGGCACCCTCATGCCCTGGGCATACGAGCTCTTCCTTTGGATTGATGAAGCTCACATGGAGTCCTACCTCTAGCGCACAGAGGCCCTCGCCTCCCTTGCCGTCGCTTTCGTGGCTGTCGCTTCCCCCACAGTAGCTACCTCCAACAACTCCTTGACACCGGGGAAGAAGAAGCACTGAGGCAAGAAGGGCAAAGGTCAGCAAGAGCAACAGCAACAACAGTCGACTGGGTCCAGCAGTGGTGGCTCTATCCGCCACAACTGTGGCTAGCCAGGGCATGGGTGGCACACATGCCCGCTACCGACAGATGAGGCGCGCGTCATCGCCACCATGCACCACCAGCAGGAGCACCGTCTTGCCTCTGCCGCCGTAATTGTCGCCAGCCCTGACGCCTCAACCCTACCAAACAGGTCCACTCCTCTTATAGCTACACCAGTCCCGCCAACGCCAGATCCACACCAGCATTTTTTGCAGCCGTCGTCGCTTCCGTTCCCCTCACCAGGGCAGTCCTCCTTCTATCCGGGCTCAGGCGCTGTCACTCCGCACTCGACCTACACTCTCGGGCCATCTATGCATGAGAATCAGTTGGAGCAGTTCATTGCGCTCATGAGCTTGGCTTGCCTTGCCCTCCCCCTCAAAGAAGTGCAAGTTTTCTCATCTCCTCCTCGTCTCCCTTGCCCTCCATGATTGAGATTGAGCTGCGGTCGTGTCCAACTTCCTTGTCTGTCTTGCCGTCTTACGTGGTTTCCTCTGCCCCCCTCCGTGACGTTGTCGTGTGGCTTGATGATTGGAAGTCTCGGTTTGTGACCCCTTCCATAGCGTCTCTTGCTTGCTGCCATGTGAATGATAGCAATCTGGCGACTCCAGTCCAGGACCCTGCCGAGACCTAGATCATCGACTCCAGGGTCACGCATCACAAGATGGCCTCTCGCGTGGCCTTTGATATGCTTGGTCCTGATGGCGATGTATCCGGTGTACGGACGGGCTGTGGGCAGGTGTTACCTGTCTGCAACGTCGGCATCGTTCATCTCCATGGTCTTGCGAGTGATGTGTTCTTGATCGATGTCCTCTTCGTCCCAGGTCTTGAGCGTCCGGTCTCGTCTTTCTTTACGCCACCGCCCGTGGCAACCTATGGCACGTCCCTTGTCTGTCCTCCTCTCCTTCCGTCCCCTCCTTGCCGGCTGCGACAGGCCGTGTATTTGTCACCAGCACTCTCTCTCCGCAGCACACCCGTCTCTTACACCACCGCCTCTGCCACGTCCACTCTGATCCCGTCGACAGCATGCTTTGCACCCAACCGGCCAATGGCCTTGACCTGGACACTTTCCCTTGGCTATACCCCACGCAGTGCATTTGTTGCGCTCAGGAATAAATGCACATCTCCACATACCCTTAGTCCTCCTCCTGTGCATCCGCCCCTCTAGACCTAGTCCATTCAAATTTCATGGATCCTCTCCCTACCGAGTCCGTCAGCGAGCATGGCAGATATGTCCTCACCCTCACCGACGACTACTCTCGTTGCCGCTGGGTCTTCTGCCTTCGACAGAAGAGCGATGTTGCGTGTGCCATTCAGGACTGGCTCGTCCTTGCGGAGTGCAAGTGTGGTCGATCTCTTCGTCATTTTTGCTCCTATCGCGGTGGTGAGTGCATGGGCAAAACCACTGTTTTTCATACCTCCCACGGTGTCCACCACGAGACATCAGGGCCCTACTAGCCCGCTCAGAACGGTGTCTCCAATCGGTGGAACCGCACTATGGCCAACGCCGTGCGCACCATGTGAGTTGAGGCTGGTCTCTCTCATGGCTTCTACTTTGAAGCCATGGCCTACATGACGTGGGTCTCAAACCGGATTCACCACGGTCCCCTTTCCCGCCAGTCCACGCCGTACCAGCACTGGTGCGGTCAGCACGCTAACCTCCGCCCGGCTCGCGTCTGGGGCAAAGTGGCCATTGTGTGGCTGCCCGCCCCACAGTAGGGCGGCAAGCTCGCCCCCCGCAGATGTCCTTGCACCTTTCTTGGTGTCTCTCGTCAGTCCAAGGCCTAGCACTTCTGGGATCCATCCCGGCACTACATCGTCGCGTCCCGCAATGTCCTCTTCTTTGAGGAGATTTTTCCTCGCGATCTTATTCACTCTGGCTTCTCTGTGTCCCTCCCATCACGTGGGGAGTGGTGAGTCCGTCGTCCGTCCTGCTGCTTCTGGGTGACACATCACTTAGTCCCTCTAAGCCGGAAGCCCTAGTCATGCCCGCTCTCCCTCGGAGCCAGCAGCTCCAGTCGCACCCGCTGGCCCCACCAGGCCAGCAGTCCCAGTCACGCCCGCTGGTACCTCCGGGCCAACGGCTCCAGTCGTGCCCGCTGGCCCCTCCGAGCCAACAGCCCCAGTCGCGTCTGCTGGCCCCTCCAGGCCAACAGCCCCCGTCATGTCCGCGGGTCCTTCCGTGCCAGCAGCCCCTTACGCCTCCGTCAGCTCCTTGGACTTGGTGCCATCTCCTGCCCTACCGCGTTATACGCATGGCCCACACGGCAGCCTCCAACCCCAGCCGTCAGTGAGCGCGCAGACCGCCGCACCATGCCCTGTGACGCCTCGGCCCCTTGTCGCTCTATGTGTCTCTTCCACTCCTACGGTCTTGAGTGGGGACCCTGGCATTAAGGCCCCCAGCCTGACCTCGTCGGCCATCATTGCAGAACTTCACCCGGGCTCTGCATTGGGCTACGCCATGCTCCATCACGATCATCGGTATGCCATTATGGCTGCACTCGCATGCATCCCCCCTGGAGCTCGAGATGCACATGCTCTTTGAGTCCGCTCCGTAGCACGCCCAGAGGACCCAGCCACCCTACGCAAGGCTCAAGCCTCTCCTAAGGCCGCGCATTGGGATGCTACCTGCGCCGATGAGCTCATTGCTATCCGAGAGCACTACATGTATGACCTCGTCAACCTCCCTCCAGGTCGAAAGGCCATGGGTGCCAAGTGGGTCTTCCAACGTAAATGGAAGCCGGACTTGTCCTTGGACAAGTTCAAGGCACGCCTCACAGCAAGGGGGTTTCCTTAGGTCCCCGCAGTTGATTACGACCAGATCTTTGCTCAAGGTGGTCGGTTCTCCACTAGTCGGGCGCTCTTTAGCCTGGTTGGTCAGCATGGGTGGGAGCTACATCAGATGGACGTGAGCAACGCTTTCCTCCATGGCTCGTTGGAGTGTGAGGAGCTCTACATGGTGCAGCCCCTCGGTTTTGAAGATGGCACTAGAAGTGTCTGGCGGCTGCGGAAGGCCCCTTATGGCCTGAAGCAGTCGCCTCCTTGCTTGAACCAGGAGATCACCAGTACGCTCCTCCGCGGTGTGTCCTGCGCAACACTGCAAACCCCGCACTATTTGTCAGCCCGCGAGGCCAGACCTTCGCCGTTGTTCTGGTCTACGCCGAGGATCTCCTCATTGTGTCGCTAGACATGGCTGCCATCCACCGATACAAGGACTTGCTGCACACCATCTACTAGATGAAGGATCTTGGGTCTGCTTCAGTATTTCTGGGCATGCAGCTCGAGCATGATCGCTCGCAAGGCATCTTGCATGTCCACCAGGCTGCGTATGTGCACACCCTGTCCACTCGCTTCGCCGAGGACCTGCCCCTCGTGCCGAGCGCATCTTCACCCATGTCACCTGATGGCCAAGCAAAGCTCGAGGGTCCTAACCAAACTGTTGTGGGGGAGCCAGTTGACGTGACCACGTATCTGCGAGTCATCGGGTCACTGATGTTCCTGGCGATAATGATGCACCCAGACATCGTGTTCGCGGTCAACCTCCTCGCTCAGTTTTTTGAGGAGCCACGTCACCTTCACTTTGAGGGCCTGATCCAAGAACTGTGTTATGTCGTCTCTATTCTTCGGCCGGGTCTTATGTTCCGCCGCCAGCCGTCTGTTGTCGCGATGGGCTACACCGATAGTGACTAGGCTGGCAATCCGGGCGGTAAGATTCAAACAAGCTGGATCTTTCTGATCGGCGCCGCGGCTGTGTCCTGGCGCAGTGGCAAGCAGGGGTGCATTGCACGCAGTACTGCCGAGGCTGAGTACGTGGCCCTTGGCTGAGGCGCGTGTGAGTGTGTGGTTCTGTCGTTTGTTGTCCGAGTTGTGTCAGTTCGTCGCATCCATCACGTTGCATTGTGACAATGAGAGTGCCATGGCCATCGCCGACAATGACGGTGTGCATCACACACGCACAAAGCACATCAACCTTGAGTATCACTATGTTCGTTCATTGTTGCACGGCGGCAACATCAGCATTGTGTGGGTTGAGACAGCACGGCAGCTGGCTGACTTCCTAACCAAGGCACTGAAGCGTGACTCGCTCAAGAAGGCTGCAATTTTGGTCGGCGTGTGTCCGTGACTTGCATTCTTTGTCCCTGCCTGCATCTCTGCATGCCTTGGGGGAGTCTGACTGTTGACTGTGTCTATGCCCGTCCATGTGCACTACACCCGTGATTCATGGGGGTGTGTTGGTTTTTGCGCATCCTCATTGTGCTCTGTTGTCTCCTCCCCACTTGTGTACATCGGCGTGCAGATGACTGACGGCGAGATTTGAAGCTGCTGGAGTGTCGTCCGGTGGAGTCGACACTCCTTGAGGCCTACTCGCAGTTTGCTCAAGCCTGCTCTCTCCGGCGACATGCTCTGCTCCATCGGCAGGCCTCCTCGGCGGTCGGACTGCCGGTGCTCACTACCACCGTAGACGCTGTATGCAGGCGTCAGGCGCTGGATTACCATGTACCATTGCGTCTGCAGCGTTATGCTCTGCCTAGGGTCCATGTCCTATGTTGCATGGCATTATTTGGCATCATGGACCATCGTAGGTACTGTCTGGGTTCGAGCAGCCATAACTCTTTACTACTATTTTCTAACTGTATTTTACCGCACGACTGCGTTCGCAGCGTCAGTATTATGGTATGGTCTAGTTTTCAGGCATAACGGACGATGCCCGGGTTTTGGGTTGTCGGCCGTCTGGCAGGGCTCAACGAGAAAACCCTACCTGCCATAAAATAGACATAGGTCTATTTTGATTGACGAGCTGACTAACAAGTTCTACACAGCTGAGGGGTAGCTAGAACTTGGAGGGGTCTCCCATTGTTGCTCATTCTTCATTCTTAATCAATCACTTTCATTTTCCAGCTGCTTTCCGGCGCTAACACTAGCGTGTGCTTTTCTAAGTAACAAACCGAGAACTTCCAGACTTATGTTGGTTTCTGCGCCTCCTCATTGTGCTCTGTTGTGTCCTCCCGGCATGTGTCCATCGGCGTGCAGATGACTTACGGCAAGACTCGACACTGTTGGAGTGTCCTCCCGTAGAGCCGATGCATGTGGAGGCATACTCGCACTGAGAAAATGCGTAGAAGCTTCCTACCAACTTGGTCGCTGACCGAGCGTCAGTGCCTGGTCAGACGGTGACGACAGTCACAGGTCGTATACACAACGGCAAGGGTTTGGCTAGGAGACACGAGTCAAAGTGTCAGAATGCTTCAATATAGCATATGCAGAGAGGAATGACAACTGACAGATCCAGGGCATAAATACCTGCCGCGGCGCACGGCGGGTGTCGCACGCGACAGGCAAAGAACTGTCCTAAAACCGGCCCAAAACCATTGTTTTGGCCGTAACTCTGCGCACACATGTCAGAATCCTACGCCGTCTGAACCTAGACGTGCAGAATCAAAAGACGGACGCAGCGACTGGTCACATGCATGCATCCATCGACTGACAGCGAGTATATAATGCAAAACATGCAAATGGGCCTCATGTCCAGTCCGTCGAAAGGCGCCTGCAAGATGTAGAAGGCACAGTAAGAAGTCCCGGTGACATCTGGGGCTCTGGAACAGTGGTCGGTCATCTCCAAGAGGGTAGTCCGCCGCCTGTCGTCGTGCCGGTGTCACCAGGGCCGCCTGCCTCATGGATCTGCACGAGTATGGACACGGCCGAGTGGTCACAGTAAACTGTACAGGAACGGCACAAAGCACAACACTCCCCCATGACCCGATGGTACGCATGTCCATACGCATGCAGCACTGGTACAACCACATAGTGGGTGACACAAACAGATGAGACGCCAACGTACATCCCACACTCAACCACTGTCACACACGGGACGAAGCCCAGCAGAACAAATGCCCACCAGGAACTTTCCGCGGGCGAGTGCCTTCGTCAAGAAATCAGCACGCTGCAAGTCAGTGCCAACCCACATGATGGAGATCACGCGTCACTCCACCAGATCACGAACAAAGTGATGCTCAAGCGCAATGTGCTTTGTGCGAGCATGAAAAACACCAGAGTTCTCCGCAATGGTAAGAGCACTTTGGTTGTCGCAACGCAGCACAATGGCGGGTACTGACTGTCCAAGCTCAAGAAACAAGCGCTGCAGCCAAACCGCCTCAGCAGCCCCTACCCCCAAAGCCACATACTCTGCCTCTGACGAGCTACGTGCGATGCAGCCCTGCTTCCCACTTCACCAAGACAAAGCGGTACCACCGAGCAGAAACACGTAGCCAGTGCGACTGCGCCCATCAGGGCTCCAAGCCTAGTCGTTGTCAGTGTAACCATCAAGGACCACCGAACACTGCCGACAAAAGCAGAGTCCGAGATACGGCGTGGAGACCACGTGCCGTAGCACTCGCACAGCCACGTGAAGAGCTCTCGCACGTGGAGCCTGCGAGAACTGAGTGAGGAGGTTGACGGCGAACGCGATGTCGGGACGCGTGGTAGTAGCCAGGTACATCAGAGATCCAATAAGACGGAGGTACAAGGTCACGTCCACTGTCTCCCCCAGCTGTGTAGGGTCATCACCTTCAGGGCATCCTGCCCATCAGGTGTGAGGGGTGTGGAAGCAGTGGGTGCTGCACCAAGGAGATCGCTAAAGCGCTCCCCCACGACTCGTACGTATCGGGCCTGATGCAGCAACAGTGTCCGATGTCTGCGATCTGGCACGATCTCCATACCAAGAAACACCGATGCAGGACCGAGGTCCTTCATCCTGTAGGCGGTCTGCAGGACAGCCTTGGCCTCCTTCACGGCCTCCAGGGACGGAGACGTGACCAGAAGGTCATCAACATAAACCAGGATGGCGGTGAACCGCTCGGGTGTCGGTAGGATGAAGAGTGAAGGATTTGCCTTGCTCTGTACGTATCCTGTGCGAGTCAAGGTGCCTGTGATCTCCCGGTTCCAACACCGTGAAGACTGCTTGAGGCCGTACAAGGACTTGCGCAAGCGTTAGACCTTGTCACCATCCTCAAAGCCTGGTGGCTGAGCCACGTAGATCTCCTCATTCAAAGAGCCATGGAGGAACGCGTTGTTCACATCCATCTGGTGTAGTTTCCAGTCATGCTGAGCCACTACACCGAACAGAGCTCGAGCTGAGGTCATGCGGCCGACAGAGGCAAAGGTGTCAGTGTAGTCAACTCCCTCAATCTGAGAGAACCCCTTGATGACCAAGCGGGCCTTGTAGTGTTCCAGTGAGCCATCCGGCTTCACTTTTTTGCAAAAAACTCACTTGACCTGAATCGCCTTCCTCCCAGGGGGAAGGTCGACCAGCTCGTAGACTTTGTGCTCTCGGATGGCGCGAAGCTCATCCTCGCAAGAAGCTCGCCAGGCCTCAGCATCCTGCGATGAGAGAGCCTCCCTCAATGTGCCCGGGTCAGGCGCCATAGAGGGGGAACTCTGCGTGGCAAGTGCACACGCCTCAGTGTCAGGTCTGACGGCCATGAGATCACCTACTGCGTCACAGGCGATATGGAACTCGCGAGTGACCAGGTCGTGCCCTATAGGGCACGCTGGGTGTACCTCTGAAAGCTCAGTGCAGACACTCAGGCCTAAGGCCTTTGTGCCTGGATCACCGCTCGCGATGCTACGAAAGGAACGTCTGGGTCCGGGACCCGACGCTCGCTAAGCTCCGGAATCCAGTGGTCGAAGGCGACCACCGGGCTCACGGGAGTAACCGGAGGTCGAGGGGCGCACCTCNTCTGACGGCCATGAGATCACCTACTGCGTCACAGGCGATATGGAACTCGCGAGTGACCAGGTCGTGCCCTATAGGGCACGCTGGGTGTACCTCTGAAAGCTCAGTGCAGACACTCAGGCCTAAGGCCTTTGTGCCTGGATCACCGCTCGCGATGCTACGAAAGGAACGTCTGGGTCCGGGACCCGACGCTCGCTAAGCTCCGGAATCCAGTGGTCGAAGGCGACCACCGGGCTCACGGGAGTAATCCGAGGTCGAGGGGCGTATCTCAGGCTCAGGAATAGGTACGACCACAGGGACACGTACGACCACAGCTGGTGAGGGCTGAGACAAGATAACAAGAGATGCCGTGCGAGGAGAAGCGTGTGTGGGGGACACTGAGCTGGGAGTGACAGCTGGCCGGGACACTGAGACAGGAGTGTCAGGCGACGTAGGGACAGGAGTGGGCTGGGCTGGGTCAGACAGCGGAGCAGGGGTGTCGGTGGACACAGGTGATGATGCAAGAGGAGGCGTGAGAGCAGCGGTACCTGTGGGGTGTGAAACAGGCTGAACCGGCGGGATCTCTGGACCAACGACAATGATTGCCGGGTCATCAAGTGCTGGGGATCGAGAGGGGACTCGAGCGGACACATCAGCCTGACGAGAAATGGTCACCGGCGGAGAAGTCTCCCCCATCTGCCGAGGATCCTCACAGGAAGGGACATGAGCTGCGGAGAGAGCTGTGATCGAAGCCAGATCACGGTATGTGAGAGACTCAAAAAACAGCGCGTCTCGGGACTCAATGAGACAACGGCGGGTGGGGTCCCAAAAGCGCCAGGCCTTCGACCGCGGGGAGATGCCGATGAAAGCACACAAGCGACCCCGATGGGAGACCTTGGACCCCTGCTGGTCCTCGGTGTACCACACGGAGGCCAGGGAATCCCTGACGCGCGCGAGACGAAGATCAGCATGGTGCCCAAACCAGAGCTCGTACGGTGTAACATGATCCAGAAGCGGACCATGAGGGAGGCGGTTCCAGACCCACATCATGTAGGCGAAGCCCTCGAAGACGAAGGACTCCGGGAGACCGCACTCAGACCGCATGGCGCGGACCGCATCCTCCATGGTGCGGTTCTAGCGCTCAGAGACACCGTTCTGCTCTGGGGTAGCAGGAGCGGAGACCTGGTGAAAAATGCCGTGCTCAGCAAAGAAGGAGTCCATCTCACCGAGGAACTCGCCACCGCGATTCAAGCGAAAGGTATGTAGCGTGTGGCGAGACTGACGCTCAGCCATCACGAGCCAGAGTCAAACCGCAAGGGCGGCGTCGCTCTTCTGGCGTAGACTGTAGACCCACCGCATCCGGGTGAAGTCATCAGTCAGCGTCAAAACATACCGGACAGGGACTCGACCGGGAGGGGACCAAGCAGGTCCGAGTGGACCAACTCGAGTGGCCTCAGCGCTCGGGAACGCGAATCAGGATAAGTGCACCGGTGCATCTTTCCCTGAGCGCAAAAAAGACAGTCGGTCTTGGGTGGCCTCTCGAAAGAAGCCACGTCAAGACCAAGAGCGGACTGTGTCCGGATGAGCTTCGACACAGTGTCGGAGCCCACGTGACACAGACGTCGGTGAAGCAACCGCTGGTGTTCCGGGGATAGAACACCAGTGACAAAAACTTGGCCAGAGGAGGTGGGAGAGCAAGGGGAGGAGGGCCGAGCAATGTGGTACAAATCATCTACGACTGAAGCACGCAGTACAATGCTACGGGTGTCAAGAGCAGTCATAGTCGCTGAATCAGCGGTATGCTCAACGGAGAGACCCATCAGAGTGTAGGCACGCACAGACAGCAGACTGAGCTCAAGATCAGGCACAAATAGCACGTCAAAGAGATACAGGGGGCCAGACGGACCATCAAAGCATACAACCCCAACACCGTGGACCGGTAAGGACTGACCAAAGCCTGTACGAACAGAACAGACATTCGTGACAGGACCAAGTACCACAAAGTCACTACGACGACACTTCATGTGGTGGGTGGCACCGGAATCGATGATCCAAGTGCCATCGGAGTCACGACTGGAGGACGTCATTGTACAACGAGCAATGGAACACTCGGCATCAGAGGGACGTTGAGCCATCAGTGGGAAGGAACGACGTACATCACGAAGGTGAGACTCATGAATCCAGTCAGTGCAGTCAGGTCCATCATCATGACATGCGGACTGTGCTCCCCCACACGTGTCATCACGAGTCACAAGGACGGACGAACAAGCAGTCTGTGACCCACTCGACGATGACAATACACTCGCACCTCCCTGAAAGCGAAGCGCCAGAAGATGACGAAGCTCGGCGATGGTGCGGTCACGTGGGTCTGGATCACTGCTGCTCGCCGATGAGGATGCAAGAACTGCAGTCGTGGTCGTCGCGCATCCAGAGGAGTGTGCGATCGACGTGCCGGACGCCGNGTCACAAGGACGGACGAACAAGCAGTCTGTGACCCACTCGACGATGACAATACACTCGCACCTCCCTGAAAGCGAAGCGCCAGAAGATGACGAAGCTCGGCGATGGTGCGGTCACGTGGGTCTGGATCACTGCTGCTCGCCGATGAGGATGCAAGAACTGCAGTCGTGGTCGTCGCGCATCCAGAGGAGTGTGCGATCGACGTGCCGGACGCCGTGCGGGCAGCATAGGCAGCCTGAAATCCGGGAGTGATGCGCTCCCAGTCAAGCGGCTGCTGGCACTCGGTGTAGCGATGGGCACCTCCACAGTTGTAGCAGTGTACGGAACGGCTACTGCTACCACTGGATGACGACTGCTGCTGACCCGATCCGCGCTTCCTATTCTTCTTCTTCCCCTGGGCGGCTGCTGCAACGCCCTGCGTCTACGTGGGTGTAGACGGGGTCGAAGAGGAGGAGGAAGATGAGGTCGTGATGGAGGTAGATGAGGGTGACTGCAGGAGGGAAGATGGTGGTGAGGCAAGGATTGCTGCAGCAAGGGAAGTCTCTTGATGTGCTACTGCTGCCTTGCGGGCCGACGTCACCTGGAGGAAAAGCTGATGGGCCCAAGGGAGAGCTGCGCCGCTGAGAAAGGCTCGAGAGCAGTGTCGCTGTAGCGTGTGAATATGTCGGTGTACTCCAGGCGAACTCCGAGCATGATCGTCCGAAGTGCCCACAGCTGTGTGCCCCCTGAGGTCCCCAGACGCATGGCGCGTCGCCAGTAATCCGCCGCAGGCTCCGCTGGTCCCTGACGGAGCGAGTGGAAAGCACGAATGTGTGACGCACGCGTGGCGTGCGTCTCTGCGGCCAGTAGGGACAACGCCAGATCCCAGCCTCCACGAGGATCAGCTCCGGTGCCTGTGCCAGCCTCGCCGAGGAAAGGGCGGAAGTCAACGACAGTCTCGCATGGCATGGCGTAGAGAAGTCCTCGCACGGCCCGGGTTGCTGTCAGTACCTGTGCTGGATCTGTAGACTGATATGGGCTGTGGTAGTAAGGCCACACTCCCTCGGACGTGGCCCACACCTGAAACAGGATCTCACAGCAGTCAAATCCATCCCCGCTGATGTACCGTGGAGGCGGTACCTCAAAGTCCTTTGGCTGCGGCTCCGTGGGGAGAGCAACTGCGGGCTGAGGAGGGCGAGAGACGGGGAAGACTCCTGGAAGGGGGTGATCACCGGGGAATTCAGGTGACGGTCGTATCGGGGACACGGGTGGAGGTCGGATACCCATCTGCAACTGACGGAGGCGCTCCTGTAGGAGATGAATCTCCCGCTCCTGGGAGTCATCCTCGAAGCCTGGCATGAATGGCTTGTCATCAAGGAGGTCCGCAGGTGGTGGGGAAACCACACCAGGAGGTGAAGCAGGTGGAGCACCTGTCACGGGCACCTGAGCCGAGTGTTGGGTGGAGGCCGCAACGCCGGCAGCCCTCTCAGAAATCCGTGGAGGAGCCGTGGACTGAGCGCGTAGGAGCTCAGTCAGCGTGCAGATCGCGTCAGTCTGCTCTCGCTGCAGACGACGCATCTCCTCCTGCTGTCTGCGCAGGTCCTCAATGGCCTGCGAGCGAGGGCTCAATACCCCCGAAGAAGAGGAGGAGGGATCACCTGGTCCCTTGTCCTTGTCGTCGGGCGAACTCATGTCGCCGCTCACTATGGGACGACAGGTCAAGTTTGCCAGATTTCAAAACCGTCTGCGTTTCTCGGGGAGTTGAAATGCTGGCAACGTTTGACTTTCCGGATGAAAATTTGGCTGAGTGTAATGCTGACGTCAGCAAGTGGTTGCTGATGTCAGCACGACCTGATTACGTCAGCAATCAACAATGCTGACGTCAGCTGGTCCCCTTCCCCCCCCCCTTTTTTTTTTCTTGTCACTGTTCTGCCGCTACGCGGTGGCGCGCGGCAGCTCCACGGAAGCTGCGTAGCAGCTTCCGCCCAGCTGCTGCTGCAGCTGTGCTGTCAGCTGCAGCAGCAGCTGCGTAGCTGCGTGTGCAGCGGTGGCAGCAGCGGCTGCGCTGCTGCTGCTACTGCTGTGCACGGCGGCTGCTGCTGCGCGCGGCGCT
>SZWC01002675.1:92361-124861 GCA_023375785.1 Penium margaritaceum
CACAAACCCCCATCCACACCCCCATCCACACCTCCATCGACACCCGCACCCACAACCCCACCCCCACCACCACATCCACACACGCGCGCGCACCCACACACACACCTCAATGGCTTGCGCGTCGGTCCACGGAAGGGAGTCAGAGGAGCCGAAGAAACTCCGCACACTGTCCCACACCGAATCCATCGCTTCTCTACCTCTCGATCTCTCTCCTCCGTTGTGCTCTCGTCCCTCTTCTTTCCGAGGACGTGTAGCGAATGGTGAGCTACACTGATGCACAATCCGCCGCAAGTCTCACGCAAGTCCGCCAATCCACCAGTCCGCCTCTCCGCTTGTCCACCTGCTTCTCCACCCGCTGTCTGAGCCTTCGCGTGGTGCCGCTGGTGTTTCGCTGCTCCGCACGAAAAGCTAGCCTGTGGTTCACTTGGTGCCCGAGCACTCGCTTGTCGTTGAAACCTAGCGTGAGCACACCGCTTGTTGGGTTCTGTTGCTCTAGCGCTCCTGCGGTCGGAGCGTCGCGAGAGACGAGTGTCCTCGTCGCATACGCCACCCCGTTGCTGCGTCTCTTCGATTTCCCTCTTGGTCTCTCTCGCAGGCTCTGCCGACGACAGCGAGCAGGCACGTGGGAGTGGTTGTCAGTGACGATTGCGTGCACCCTTGCGCAAATGAAACTCCCTCTAGGCTAGGAAGCAGACGGACGGTGAGTGTGAAGCACCTGCAGAGCACCTGCTATCAAAAAACTAAGGGTCTGTTCGCTTAGCGTCACAGATACGACTGCGTGACGATTTGTCCGGTTGACTTCAAGACTTGTTGACCAGATAGATTGTAAGGCACACCGCCGTCCTCTCCTACCTATAACATATACTCTGAATGGCAAAGGTCGAACGTCATAAACCCCATCATTCAAATTTGTATCACGATTATCCTCCTAAGGTAAAGATTTATGTCTACTTCTTGTGCCTGCCAGTGCTCCTCATAAATGGAAAACATATGTTTGTTTATTTTGTATTATTTATGAGTTTGGGGTTGATACCTTTCTACACACCTTCTGAAAACGTTTTGTAAAGGTTACCCATGGTTCACAACTTCATTCACAAAATGTTTGATCTCCAAAACTAAATAACCAAGAGATCCACTTCCTGAAACGGTATTCCACGACATCCCCACATTTTTTAAAATGTAAACCTTGTACAAAAAAAAACTAAACAAAACAAGCATACCTTGGCCACTTACACAAGATGACTCCGAAACTCATGAAAAGTGACGAGCGGTTGTTTAGGGTTGATGCTCCCATACATCGCAAATACTACAAAACAGGCACAACCTAGTCCCTATCGCAATTAACATAAGTTAATGAATTCATAACACTCATAATTTTTCAGGGACTATTCTCTTTCAATAACAATTTTCCGCACAATCATCATCAAACATACAGATCCATCTATTGGACTTTTTCATATTCTTAGATGGAATATTCGAGTATCATCCCCTAATTTTTCTAGACCTCCCTAGACAAAAATATGAGTGCGAGCTCTTCACCCCTGAATTTTTTGTTCCATATCGTGTGCAACATGAGACATGGAAATGAGGAAAAGAGCTACATTAGAAGTGTTGAAGACAAAACCCTACAAGCATGCTAAGCTTCCATTTGATGGACGCGTATTTCCTTATCAAATTATCATTTACATGTATGTATATTCATGTTATGAAAGTACGTAGATTAAACCTCAAAGCATGCAAAGACAAACGTCCATTCTAATGATCAAACATCCTTCCCTCCCTCAATGCTTGATATTAATTAAACAATAAATTTCATGCTTTTCAAGTGATGTCCTCCCTAAGTATTAGCATGTTCAGGAAAAATGCGCGTGGCATATCTCATTGTACATCACACGCCAAATGAAAGGAAGCAAAGTCGACGAGGTTGTCCTCGTATTTTTTCCAAACATCAGGTCAATCATCAAAAGCTCGTCCATGTCAATGAAGTTGATTGAAAAAGGAATAAAAAAGTTCAGGTGTTTGATCATATCCTCTAAAACACAACAAAGCGTGTGAACAAAAAGACACATGTTTGTGTTATCGATCTCTGGAATCATCATGTATGTGTCATATTTTGAAATGTTTTTGAAGAAAAATACTTCATTTTATTATGTACAATATGTTACATGATTAAGCAAAGTACCTTAAAGTGGGAGAAACACTATCAAATAAGATAATCTCATGTCTCACGTATCAAGTAAGAAATAAACATGTGAGCTAAACCGTTACAACGATTAAAAGAAGAAATTGTTGTCGACACTTAAACAAATTGGGAGCAACGTCGTTGGCCTAGATTTTGTCCTTCACACACACGATGTCAACTACAATTCCAAACGTGTAGTTTTGTTTCCACGTATTTTGAGAAACAGTGGAGGGCGACCACTCGACCATACGTAATAACGACTACCTCTGTCAGCATGTGAAACCCCCAAGTTACATGTAGGAACGGACACGACAATGTGAAATTGACACGTCATAAAGAAGACTTTGGACGATAACTTCCAAACAAGCATAGTAACCAAAAATGAGTTGGAAAAGGTGACTATATGCTGGATTGTTTTGCAAAAAAAAAGTACATTACATTTGTGTTATTCTATTTCTCTTTGCAACCTATGTACAAATTTTGAAAACAAAAACCGTAATGAATAAAAAACCTAGAAATAGAATTAATATGATACCCACTTTTCCAAGAACATGTATGTAGTACCAAAATGTTATGCATGGTTTTTAGAATCGGGCACCACGGTCAGGGTTAGTCAATCTTCCTGCTTTCTCAACAAGGTGATGAGATGTTGAAACTAATGGGAAATTGGTACATTTCATGAGCAAATTTGGTAATCAGGAAGGTCGATGCTGAAAACATGGGTAAGATGGAGCAAGAACAGTTTTTTTGGGCCAATTTTCACCTTCTTTATTATATCACCTTTACACTACGCACTAGAAAGGTCACAAAGTGCGCATTCTATTGCCTACAATGCTCTTGGTCATTGAACGAGAGCCCCGTTAGCAACCGTGCGCTATGTCCCCATGCCATCGGAGACCGATTTCTCAATTGACTAAGTTCATGGCACATCCAAAACATTTCATGAAGCTCATTAACACAAGAGGAATACATGACATTTTTCTTTCGTATGTTGTAGTCGTCTCCTTACCAAACCTACTTGATTACATTGAAAGGAGTGGTATACACAGGTTTTTTGCAAGGGAAAACTTGTCCATATGTATGAATTGACCACTTTGTTCATATGGAATGATGATGTAAACATAAGGGCATGGCAAGCGCCTGCATTAAGTTGTTAGAAAATGTATATGTGATAGTTTACAATGACCACATGATTCATCCGCTAGTAATCACGTTAACGCCAGACTCCAAACTCTGATCACATGTGAACCTTTCACCTCATATGCCTTTCTAACGACAATCTTTTGAGGGCGAATGTGTTTTGGGAACGAAAAAAACTTAAAAGAGCCAAATACTAGTTTATGACCTTAGGAACTGTAAGATAAAGTAGATCCTTCATTCAAACCATCGTCAGTGTTTTAGTTGAACCATTATTAATGAAACAAATTGACAATTTGAAATTTTGCAAAATGAGGTCCACTACAATCCCCCCTTGAGTCAAAGTAAATGCGTAGTTATGTAAGTTAACGTGTAATTTCGAACATATTTGTGAAGATAAAGTCCAAAATTGATGAGAAATGAGACAAGCTCGAATGATGATAGTCTCCTCAAATTGATCACCTCTCATCAGGAGAGAGGAAAAGAGGATTATCCGACTAATCGATTCTTTTGACAATAGGATACTAGAAATGGAACGCACATGAGGATGAATGAGGGGGGAGGGGATTGTCAATGATAGTGGATAATAGTGATGTTCAACATTCAAACTATGAGAAAATCTAGACCTTTTCTGCGACTACCAGGAAAATGACAAGTGTCACAAGAAATGCACACAACAAGAATTTACAAGGATTGAAAAACTAGTTGGTGCTGAAGACCCTTTTTCCTCAACTAATAAAAAAAATCACAAAGAGTGATGATTTGTCACATAGCTTGTAGGCATTTTAACTTGCTCATGCATTGTAGATAGTTGCGATATAAAGGGAGAACGATGAGGCAAGAGGTATAGTGAAAAATGAGAATGGGTTATCTTGTGATTGAAATTAGAAGGCAGTGTACTTATTAATGTCAAATCCAAAGGCTGTGTGAGTTTCGATCCAATTTCGTAGCGCAGAGCTATCCAGGCAAGGGGCTTCTGCAGGCGGGTAACTAAGGTATTTACTGCTTGTGGACAACTTCATTGAACGTAAAGAAAAGAGGCAATCGGACATATGGGTTTCTGTCGTTTTCGATAACGGCAGTGGACGGTTAGGCGCTAAAAAGTTATCCATTTGAGATTCATACGCGTAGATGCACGTGATCGCCCATGTAAAGAAGAAAGAACAGGACTGATCGAAGAGAGAATTTCGCACGAGAACGTGCATCTCCGGCGAAGGTGAGTGGCTACAGTACAGTCAGTACAGACTCCGTTGACTTGCCGCAGCAGTAGCCTTCGGGGTCATTCACCTTTCTGCCTATGACATCAATGATTCTTCATGACAAGCCACGGCTAGGCGTCGTCACTCCTGCTAGCCATAATTTCTCTCCAGGATTCAAATTTAGCTATGATAGTTGCGGTTCAATACTGTCACGCCGGGCGGATTGTGAATGGTACGCAGGGTTGAGGTGCAGGACAAGAGATGATTAAGGCATTTAACGAAAATCATATTTGGCATCAAGAATCAGGTTTTATCCGATGGAAAGTGTCGAGTGAGTCTGGCACATATATACAATGCCAAGAATGAGAATGAGGCATACATCAAGTCTTCGCTGATCGAGCTGAGCAATGTGTGTGAGGTTGCACCGTAAGTGGCTGATTCAAGACGCTCTGCAGAGAAGTCGGGCGCTTCTAGAATACCGTAGCGCTTTATAGAAGTCGAGCACAGTCGAGAAGTCAATCGAACGATATCAAAACACCGATGGAGTTCGCAACACTTATGTTGACCATTCCGAAAGGTGGTCAAAGTTATGAAATAATTCTAGAACAGAACATCGTGGTCCTGGCACTTAGCCCAAATGCCATTGACCGGATGGCGTAAAAATCGTGAAGTCATCACGCGGTGGGCCATGAATGTAAGGACAGTAACACCAACTCACGAATTTAAGGGACTCGTGTACGTCTAGGACGTGATACTTCCCCCGTTTTAGCCTAAAAAACTAATTGTGGTAGCAAGCGAACGCCGGTGAGGACAAAAAATAGATATCGATCAAGTTATCGACGTCTCCAAGGTTATCGCAAGGCTCCCAACTGTTGTGTGCGGCATCTTAACTGTACTATTTGACTAGATAATGGATATTTTTTTAAGGCGTTGATTCCCAATGATATCTCCTATCAGGTACTTTGCATCCTCATGAACTTTCACAGGAGGTGGAGGTGCAAAACATCTGTAGGGGAAGTTCATCCAGGGATGTGCTTGAGTTTGTTGATGTGGAAGACAAGGTGGATCGCCATGCTTTCGGGCATGAGAATTAAAGCAAAAACTAGGGTTCACATTTTCTTGATCTCAAACAGTCCTAACTATCCAAGTTTGAGCTTCGCGAAGTCCTATCCTCATAGGCTGATCCCTGTAGAGGAGATGATGATGCAATCGCAAGCACTAAATATTTCATCACCACAATTTCATTAGTCTTTCTATTTCATAGATGCTTGAGTTTTCTAGAGGGTCTAGTACATGTCCTCCTTGATGCAAATCAAGTCCTTATAATGGATGTCAACTACGAGGATATCGATTGGACTATGCAATCGAGCTAGTATGGCGGTAAGTTTGTCACGCACCACTTTGAAAGGTATTTTACTAGTGGCGGTAGTAATGAAGTGAGGCGATACGTGTGCTTGATTTTGGCTTCACCACGACGCAATCGGTTTCACTTTTGCGGGAGTCCACGTGAAGTTACAGATTTCACCGTGATTCACCGGGAGTTTTCCTTTGGGGAATTTCCCACTGTATAGGTTAGAATATTCCTGGTTTGTGTAGTCCTCAAGAGTATGTTCAAGCCCTAAATGTGTACAAATGGTTGGGCGTGTCGAAGAAAGGTGGGACTACCTTGACCAACTCACTGGAGTGATTTCCAAGGTTTGACAGCTTTGCAACTGCCTCATTTGAGGTAATCTCGAAGAGTACAAAGCCTACGTGGTTTGCGCGAGCCATTGTTCAGACACCAAAAAAGTCGCCTAATGCACATGCGACCTCGCGGAGGATTAAGTGCATCATCATCGCCACTTCCTATGTTGGACGACACATTACTGCATCAACGGTTGGGACCGTCGGGATCACCACCTTCAGTGAAGCAGCCGAGACCGCCAGGACGGCTACCAGCCAGAGTGAAAATGTAAAAGGGAGCAACACTTGTGGCTTCAGTAACCAATTCCAGCCTCTCTAACTCCATTATATTAGCATCAACTATGCTGCACGTTTGCGAGCCACTTGGTCTCTGTACGAGACCCAGACCCGAGTGTTGCTGGAGTTTCCTCAAGGTTCCCTTTGGCAACCCACTGACTCTGACAGAATTCTACTAGCGCGGAGAGGAGGTTTCCTGACATCTTGAAGGCATGTTGATCCAGAGGACGGTCGAAAATCCAAGACTCTTGTTTTAGAGCTGGACGCCTAGCAAGACGTTGCGCCTAGTTTGGGCCAAGCTTTGTCAGGTTTCTATTGTTGGGGTATTCATAGGTTGTTGCTGAGCTTGTACATAGCATTGCTGTACTTTGTATTCTTGTATAATCAGAGCTTTCACATTCACTAGTCAGTAGTTGTACAAGTATTTCTTGGCACATCAAAGGTCCTGGCACGGCAGCAAGGCCAACCAAGCCTTTACTGTGGTTGTGCAAAAATTCAAACATGGCATCAGAATGGTCAGGTCCGTGCCACTAGCAAGCGCAACAGCTACAACTAAGTGTTGGTGGAAGAGTCATTCACCTTCACATGCCAGCATCAGAGAGTGGAGAGCTGCACGGTTCATGAATTGTGTAGAAGGCACAAGGAATGAGATGTCTCTATGAGTGACATGGAGCCTCAGCGTCCAAGGGAGGGTTCTCCTCCGCTTGACAATCACTTTCTTATGCATGGCTTGTGCATGTGTCAAGAGTAGGGACCTGGCATGACAACAAGGCCAAGTGAGCCTTTCCTATGGTCATGCAATCATTCCAACAGCTAGATGTGGAAGAGTTGTATGCAAGTTTTACTTTTGGGAGTTTTCTTTCCCAACGAGTGTCGTGATGCTCACATGAAGTGCGGAGGCATTTTTTTAGCATTTCATTTGGTTGCTCGGTTTGTAGGTTGGTTTGAGGATAGAACGCTGCTCATAGCTGAATTTCACTACCATAATGCGTCATTAGGTCACCCGTCGGATTAGCTTTTGGAAGTCGGTACTTGATGTTGTAGTCGAACTTGGACTCAACAAACTGTACCCATCAAGTTTGTGGATGGCTTAGTTTAAGCTGGGTTTTGAGATATTTGAGGGTGTGATGGTTAGTGTGGATGATGCATTATTGACATTCTAAGTAGCACCACCATGTCTTGATGGCATGCACAACTGCGAGCATTTCTTTCTTGTACACAACATAATTGATTTCTGGCCCATGTACTTTACAATACTTGTATACCGTTAGTTGTTCTCCACCACCATTGCCTTGGAGGAAGGCAAATTTGATGGTTCAATCGTAGGCGTTTGTGGAAATGATGTTTTTCATTGTTAGATTTGCCAATCATAAGGCTAGCGTAGAGGTCAAGGCGTTTCTCATAGATTCGAAAGCTTTTTTTTTTTTTTGCTTTCCCCAAGATTCCACTGGGTAGTTTTCGAGTAAAATTGAAGAGTGATTCCTCTGGCACATGTGCATAATCCTTTACTAATCAACATTAGTAGTTTCAGAAGCCCAAAAATACCAAGATGTCCTGAACATATCTAGGTGTTGGTAAATCAACGACCGCCTCCACCTTTTTTGGGTCCATGGTGATCTGCTCAACACGAACGATATGGCCCAAAAACCGGATGAATCAGCCACAAAAGTCACACTTTGAGAGTATCGTCTTTCTTTTTAAACTGTTAAGAGCTTGGAAATGTGCATTTTGCTCCTCAGAGATGTGGATGTACACCATGATGTTGTTGAGATACACAACAATGGAGACAAAAATATATGAGCAAAAAATGTTCCTCATATTTGCCATATAATTTGCATTGACACTTGTTAGTCCAAACGGCATGACTGTCAACTCAAACATCTCATATCTAGTGTAGAATGTTGACTTCTCAACATCCTTATTGGATACGCGGATCACATTATAGCCACTATGTACGGAAATCTCGCTTAAAATTTGAGGCCCACGAAGTTGATGAAAAAGTTCATCTGCTCACAAGAAAGAATAGTGGTTCTAAATGGTGATGTCATTCAATGCTCAATATTCCTTGCACATCCACATCTCTCCGGTCTCCTTTTTCACAAAAGTACAAGTGTTGCGTATGTTGACTAGTAGGGTCTGATGAACCTTTGACCGAGCATCTTGTCCAGCTCATTCTATAGTTTGGTCAGCTTGTGATCGCTCATCTGAAATTTCCCCTTCATCGGTGGTGTGGTGCATGCTCTCCTGTTTATCTGATGGTTGATGTTTTACTACGGTGGCAACTTTCAGGGTAGTTTGATGAGAAAACCCTTGTTAAACTCCTAGATGAGCTTTGCAAACCCCCTCCATAACTTTGCAAACTTCTCATGTTTTGAGCCCGTTTGTATTTGTTTTGCTTCCCTTATGCCCACATGCACTAGCCATGCTTGGGATTCATGCTTCAGATGTTTCTTCGCCACGTCCAAGGACATCGGTTGACGTTTTGTGGCTTTCCCAACTTCCTCTATTGATTCCACTTGAGCTACTTCTTGTACTCACCCTTACGTCATGGTTTTCTCGATCAAACACAAGTGTCACTTTTTGCCACGAAAAATGACGTAAACTGATTCGTTGCTCCAATTAACATGTGGATTGTTTTGGTACAAGAACCTCTCCCAAGGATGATTTTTTAGTCGCGCATTAGGCAAGTCCTCTAGACCGTTACATGGTGTGGATCTAAAATATGCAGTTGGAGGGATTCATAAAGTCCACAAATATACAGTCATGCGTCCATAGTTTTTCCTTCAAAAACCCCGGTTTGGTTTTCAAACCCAACTTCTAAACCATGTCATTAGTAGCAAAACCGTGAGAAGATCCTCCGTCTAGTAGTGCTGGTGTAAAAGCACAATTTTTACAACCCTTCGGTTGTACTCGTAGTAGTATCGCTTGTTGTTCGTCCTCCTATCCCTTGCTGAATTTTCTTATCTCAAGAACCCTTGTCTACTATGATGTGAGCCATTTAGATGGGCGTTCAATTGGTTCAAATGTTTATGACCGGACAGGAGTCTCACCATCTACCTCTATTCGTTGACATTTCCCAACTCCTCACTCTTTTTTATGACTTCCCCTCCTTCTTGCTTGTTGTTGCCATTTGTGGCAGTTACGCAAGGTGTGGCCCAATTTTTTGCAAGTTTAGCAAAACCATTAATTGTGTTGATCTTTGGCGTCAATCTCCATGAGAGAGGAGGTGTATGTCAACTTGGAATATACTCTAGTACAATACAGATTATGGTTTAATGATAGCCAGTCGTTGGAATCCTGCATCAAAGCATTGTAGTTGGGGTTGCCGATGTGGTTGGCTGCTACAATCATTCATGGGAGGTCGTCTTGGATGCTGACAATGGCGATTTGTTGCCAAATATACTTCTTGAGGCAATTGTTAAGGAAGAGAAGTTGTCAGGGACTAGGTCACTGCCAGTGATGATCTCGCGGAAACACAAAGTGTACTTTGGCACACTGGAGTGCTCACATAGAAGTTGAAGTCAATACCATGCGTTGCATTTCTTGTTCACCATATCAAAGCAAGCAAGGATAGTGTATGTATACTTCATCCATGTTTCCATTGGCATGAGCAATTTGTGCCATGTTGGATTTATGTGCTCAAATGGTGGTACGCATGCAGTCAACGATATGCGAGTGGTCGCATGAGCCGTTCATCTAGCTTTGCTAGTCTCATGCTACAATAGAATGGCCTTTAGATCAGACCATCAACTCAAAGCCATCCCACACAAAAGCAAGGCTATGAGGTCATTTTTTTTTTTTGCTTTTGTTGATCCTTCCAATGGTGAAGTTAACCTACAAACTCGTTTGTTACATCCTGATAGTTAGTCCCAGTTACAGAGTTTGCGAGATCAAATGGCTATGGAAGTGCCGATCAAATTTAGTGTTCACACGAGAGTTGCAAATTTCTCTTGATGACTAATAATTTGCGGGAAATGACACTCAAAGCTCCTCCATTTCTTTGTTCATCTATTGGAGGACATGTTTGTTGAGGCTCTTGAGTCTTGACAAGTTTTGGTGTATATCTTTGTTGATGGGCGCTTGTCAGCCGATGACTCCCATTGCACCAATTGTCTTCCCAACGGGCCTAGAAGGGACATAGGGTGTGCCGAGTCTGAGGGGCCCCTCACCGGATTGGTCATTGGGTTCTTTGGTGTTGTGCTATTTGTTGTGAAGGTTGCGACTACCGCCAAGTTCACCTGGAGAACGTCATTGTTCACGTGTTGCTGATATGCAATCTCTAGAGTACTCGCAAGGGACTACTACTCGTTACCAGGTGCACTTGCTCTGTTCACCATTTTCATCACCAAGGCTATAGTTTTGTGAACAATAGAGATGTGCTGAGGACTCGTGCAAGGTTGTCGCTAGATAGTTCATGTGCCAGTTGCCCCTTCAACGCCACTCCGCTCTCATATCGAGTGTTAAACCGAGCAGAATGTAGGTGGTTCATAGGGATGAGGTATGGGACAAAAGACAATTTGGGGTCTTAGGAAAAATGCATAATGGGTATTAAGCAAGAGGTGTACTTTGAGTGAGTTGAGGACATACATACAATGCTGAGAATAAGAATAAAATATATGTTGGGTCTTTTCTACGTTGGCCAAACAACGCGTGCGAGGGTGCCCCATGAGTGCGTGATTTGAGAAGCTCCATTGAGAAGTCAGGGGGCTCCAAAACTGTCCAGGCGCTTCTTTACAAAAGTCTAGCGATGTCAAGAAGTCGACCGAACGATATCAAAACATCAATGTTGTTTGCGATACTTTTGTCGACCATTCTAGAAGGTGGTCTGAGTTGTGAGAAAGTTCAAGAACATAACACCAAGGGTTTTGGCAGTTTGCCAAAATGCCCTTCACCGGTTGGCATGAAAATCCTTAAGAAGGCGTGCGGTGGGTCATGAATGTAAAGAACAAATACCCAACTGTGCATTCATGGGATTTGTGTATGTCAGGGACGTGATAGAAGTGGCCTTAATACACTAGTCACAGCCGAGTGCGCTCTAGTACATACTTTTTTATTTGGCCAAGATGGTGGCTGAAGGCAATAGGACAGGGCTGACGTGAGATATTCACAAGACAAGCCTAGAGGAAGGTATAAATCTACACAAGGGATGTCCATTGTGAACCTTAAAATGTGAACTAAACGGAAAGAAAATGATTGTAACAATCTATGTCATAACTCAATGTGAAGAAATTCAAATAATCATATAAAAAGACTTACTTCAAGAACCTGGAGTAACATCTTACCCTTTGTGTGGAGAGGAGATTGTTGTTACTAAAAACCTTACCAACTTATCCTAGAAACACATTAAAAGGAAAAAAAATGGAATGAAGACATTAGCAAGAAAAGTAGTATTGTGAAAGGTAGTATAACTTTAAAATATTCCCGGTCGAGTCGTTGTACATCCAATGACTTTTGACGTGGTTGTAGTTCTGTTTTTTGACAGTTCCATTTGATATCAACTACATGCATTTATGTTTTTTTTTTAATAATATTAGTTCAGTTTTTGATCTAGAGTTCTGAAATGAGCTGAAAATTACACGAAGAAATTCTTCTTAGAAGATTTGATAGAAGATAAATCTCTTTCCTATAAATCAGTGTAAAACCACCATCTGTGTTTTCATGAGATTGATAATAACATAATGATACTCATAATCATTGTCAAACATTATTTTTTTTGTATTTGTGGATTATCCCCAAATCTCTAACAATTTTACGAAATCTTCTCAACCTCAGTTGATTCCAACATAGAATTGTAAATTGATCTTTAACTTCCATTCAAATGACGTGAAACTGTACTAATAATATGATTAAACTACATATTTTGGATCATAATAGCCTATAAACAGTAATTAATATCATATGAGTTATGATAATAGTGAGGAGAGTGGTTAAAAAAAAGTTTCATCCCTTGTATACACTACACCTTTTCTTTATCACGCAAAGGCCTTCCAAAGTCTTGAAGTTTTTGATAGGTTATCTTGGTGAACACAAGTTGACATTAACCTTTCCCTGTCCCTCGCATTTGTGGCCATGATTGAAAGAAGGTGCCACTACACGCTCTATCTTTGCTAGCATTGTAAAGCTAATTCCAAACCATGATCATGGCCAGATTTATAGCAGGAGAGATTTTATGGCTAAAATGGATGATGACACCGAGTCAAGGCTAGTTTACAAAAGATCATCAAATTTATGGCCATGCAAATATAATGACCAGCTCTTCTCAAAATATGAACGAGGAATTGTACTTCTTGTTCCTTCATCACGGAATCTGGTATTTAGGGGAGAAAAATTGCATGAGATAAAACCTTTTTGACAAACAGCTCGTTACGCTGAGAACAAAAGCAACAATCTGAGTTTTGATTCAACGGTTTCAAATGTGTCCCTCACGAGTAGTGATTCTTTTCATTATTCCATTTCAAGTGGAGATAATAGAACCAGTGGGGATGAAGGTGCAACATTGTTCTTCCTATCCTATTTTGAAAGAATCCATAATTGATTCATGGGAAAAGATTCCTTGCCATTTGGCCTTGTGTAGCTTGTGGTTGTACAAAAAAGCAAGCAAACATATCAATGAGTGAAAAATATGCATTCAGATAATCTATGAACATCAATGAAATGAATTGGACAGTTTGCTTGGCCTACTAGGTAAAAAATGTAGTGACTGGTCTTTGACCTCCTATTCATCCTCTCAAACCGCCCACAGGCCAAGAACTCGTTCAAGCCATGTGGAGAGGCAAGCTTGCGCTACACTCCTTCCACCTTGGAGTGGACCCGCACTCTGCATCCATAGAGGGACTCAACCTTGGCACTTTGCTGCCGATGTCAAGAATCATACAAGATGCTTGGTCCATCGGGCTAAAACCATGTTAAATCAGGGTTTGACCCTCCATCAATCTAGTCCATCCGTGCACAGGCAAGAGATTTGTTCAAGCCATGGGGAGAGGCCAGCTCATGCTACATTGATATACATGCATTTCATGATTAAATGTGCAAATTAGATGACATGCATTTCATGCAATTCCATTTTTTCCATGAGGTTTTCATTCCCCGACCCCATGGGAGGCACGCCATGTATGTTAGAACCACAAATTGTTTATAAGAACAATTTGATTATGATCTTGAAACTATAACAAGAAAATGACACACTCTTCTTGATTAGAAAAAGGTTTTAGAAGACTCCCCTATTTCGCATCGCCCGTTCCTCTCATGGAATCAAGTGAAAATCGGAACGTTGGTTTAAGGCCTAAACATGAACAGGTAGGAGTTGCAAAGGAGAAGGCAATTTGTGGGATTCAGAGACATGATTACGTTTTTTACTATAAATGATTGTACTTTAATGATGAGTGTTTGAACCATTCAGCACATACATATAAAAGCAAAAAAAAGAAATAGGAAAACTTAGGGTCTTGAGCGCTCGAGTAGGACAACACATGCAACATCATGTCATGATTTTCTGCACAAAAACTTTCCCAATAATTCAGGAGGGGTTGAGAATATCAAGGCACTAGTATGTAAAATACTGGCATTGTCACGAATGTGATCAACTAATTTCAAGAAGTTAATACTTTTCATGATTGTGATGTCAAAACGTATGGAAATTGGCCCCATCTATCCAAATTTCAAGAACAAAACACCTGAAGTCGTGATAGTTGGCCAAGATTCTCTCTCTATTGAACGTCTAGATCATTATGCAGTGGGCTATGAATGTAAGAAGAGGAATGCTTAAGTGTAGATTGTAAGGGCCATTGTATTTTGCAAACATAACACCTCCCCTCCTTTCAGTCACGATGTCCCGGTGCGCTACAAGGCATAGGTCGATGTTGGCTAGATATGCATCAATTCACTAACCAACATCTTGATTTTTTTATTGCTTCCAGTTCTTATGTGATTTGTCATTGTCTTACAACTTGACAACACAATTTGTCACTTAACCTCATCCTTGGTGTCTAGAAATGTCTTTGACCTCATACTTTATGCCCTCATACACTCCAACAAGTGGTGGTGGAGGTGTTTGTTTTCCAGGAAAGTACTCGTTATGGTTTTGATCCACTTTATTGTGGCCAATGTGGAACACGCAATGGATACCCATACTCTCAGGGTAGGCAAGAATTGGTTACAGTAAGTGTCCACATCGCTTCAATGGAAAGCGATCCCAACCACTTAGGCTTGAGATTTATTCAATCATATTCTCGTAGCTCACAAACTATTTTTGAAGCTAAGTAGAAGGAGATCATTCACAAGGAACTTGATGTTCATCTCATTATTGATGGCAGCTTGCTTCATCGACATTGAGGTCCTTCTGAGCATATGGCCCATCTCACTCAAGTTGTTGTGAATGTGTTACTAATCAATGCCAACCTCTGATACATTAATGAAACTCTACAAACAATCAGTGGTTGTAAGGAGTTAGCTACAACCCACCTTAGAAAGTATATTTTCCATTGTTGCAGAGTTGTAGGTGACAATAGGCTCACAAAGAGTTTATACTAGTCGTACAAACATCTGCTTGGCTTGCTCTATCTATGTATTGGTCTGATGATAAGAAGTGATCAATAATTGGATACAATGAAAATGTTGAGGAATAATCTCTTTCCAAGATATACTTGTATAACTTCCATACATCTTACTGTTAATGGAGGTGGTGACGTCGTGTGGTTTGACTATGTGGATTCAAAACATTCTTGATTTTCCCTTAGCGATGATTTTCTTTAGTCTTGACAAAACTGTAAAATCTTCATGAAAGGATTATTGACCACAATGATTGCGACAAACCCTTACCATGTGAGGGACAAACCGTAACAATCTTCACGAAGTCCACACACGTCTTGCCATGGCTCCAACTCCACCGGTAGTGGTTGAAGTATTTCCACAGGTTGGTACGACATGAACTTATGGTGTTGGGACATATCGTACTTCTTCTAGTTGTTTACAATGTCTTCTTACATGTAATCCCACCATTGAAAATAGCCATTGGCCATGAGTTGAGCAAGAGGAGTATTGCAATGGAAATTCTGATGTGTAATTCATTCACCCTTAAAGAATGCCGTTTAGATTTTGATCCATGTGGCATAAGTTGGTAGCTTTACAAAGATTCCTATGATGACCTTGTCCATTTGGGATTTGTGTGTCTCAGCCAATAGGGATGAGGTGAGATTTTTCTCCTTAGACTACACATTCTAAGGGCGTACATTATAACTCTAACTTTTTTAACAGACCACATCTCCCATAACATCACACATTATTCCATTAATGTACCATGGAAACCCTCGCATGCAGAGTTTAGGGACTCAAGAAATCCAGGGACGTAATCTCCCTATTTGATTCGCAACATACTTGCTCGTTACAAGACGTAGGTTCACGTTGGCCAAAAGAATAGTTGATTAGTTTAACTTCGTCTCATTGGTTTTCTTAGGATTCCTTGCTTTTACGTGATGCGCCGTAGCCCAAACACATGAAAAGATCTTCCATGATTGTTCCTATTCCTTGTTTGCCAAGGATGTGTCCCATATTTTCCAGTTTGTGCTAGTTTTCATCCACAAATAGTGTTAGATCTATAACAGGTAATTACTTGCAAATATCTCTATCCAGTTTAAAACAATTAACATGGAACACAGAGCAAACGACCATGCTCTCTAGTAGGTTTTGAAGAATTAATCTCCACAATGAATAACATCCCCAACCACTTGGATTTGAGCTTCATGTATCCTGTATTAGCATATTGATGTTTTCTAAGCTACGTAGGACGCATTCACCAATATTAAAAGTGGCATCTGTCTATCTGATGTTTGTCACTAGCTCGATTCCTTGATTCTTCAAAAGCTTTTTTCATCCTAGATATTGTGAAAGCGTTGTGGGTACATGTTATTTGCCAATTGGTTCCTTGAATTCTACAAACCTACCGTAATTGCAAGTCGAGCCATCTCAAAAGGTTTGTATCCATAGTTGCCGAGGCCACGTAGTTGTATGAGAGCTTGGTGGTTGGTAGCCTTTCTGTCCAATCAGTCCAATGTAGCTCAAATATAGCTTAGATTAATTGTTTGTGCATTTGAATAATTCACTCCACATGCCCAAACGTCAAAGGAAGGAAGGCCCTTGATAGCTAGATTGGAATTTTGTAACAGGTGATTAGCTCCCACCAAAATCTGCTAGTGAACTTCCATCTCTGTTGCTAGTGGACGAGGAGGGAACATTGTATCTTTGAATGATGGTGTTGAGGAACAACCTTCTTCTTTTCTTGGTTGTTACCATTGTTGTGAGGAAGAAGGAAATCTTCCATGACATGTCGACTAGCTCAAGGATTCTGTCAAATCCATTGTCTGTCACAAAAAAACTCTTCATGAAGTCCATGAAAATGTGCGACCATGGATATTTCAGTGCCACCAGCAGTTGAAGCAAATCACAGGTTTTTTCTCAACATATGGCATTGATGCATGTTGTATGTTTTGTAGTATTTTGTGAAGTTGGCTTTCCTCTTGTTTCACGATTGGTGCTTTGCAAGTTTCTTTAGTGCCTTGTCCTTGCCAAAGTGCTCATCTTCACCAATTTCATGGAACTCCTCTAGTAGCATATGTTGCATTCATTTTTGGACAGTACGATGACTCTGCAAGTAAATTGTTGTTGTCAGCAGAGTTTGATGAACCAAAAATTGGTCTTTTACTTTCCTCTGAAGTAATTGCTCAATGTGTGGGTCTCATATGACATGTACTGATCTCAACCATCAAATTATGTTGTTGACTGAGAGCACCGATAGCATTTATTCTTCCAGGCTACTTCACGATGTTTTAGTTGAAGTTGGACTGAAGGAACTACATCCATGAATGTTTCTTGAGATACATGGTTGGCTACGTCTTTAGATTTTTTTTTTGTTGTGGGTGACACATTCCAATTCTTTTTTTTTTCCAAGTGTTTAAGATTTAGCCTGTGTAGGTTTTACAAGACATACCCCACTGTTTGTTCTTCTCTACCATTACCTTGGAGGAGAATGGGTTTGAATGCCTGATCTTAGGCATTGGTGGGTGGCCATCATGAAGCCTGCCATTGAATATGTTTATTGTAAGGTTGGCCTCACAGATGGGGCGTTACTCAACACGTTTATGCTTCTTGTTCATCATCATCCAAATCAACTTAACTCTTTGTAAAAAAAAAAAAGAGGAATTTTTGTAGGTGTCCATTGTCATCCTACAGCTGCGGCTAAACACAAGGATGCCATTGGTAGAAAATAAAACTTTCAAAGTAAAGAACAAAGCTGTCAAGGTAGACAACAAAGTTGATGAGGTACAGCCAGAATATGTTGTTCAATGCCGCCATATATGTCGCCGGGATATTTCTGAGTCCATACAGCAAAACTGTGAACTTAAGGCTTCCATTGCGGGTACATAATTCCATCATTTTAATTTCTTGATCAAACACACGGTTTCACTCAAAGATTCTTGGTTCAATTTGGAAAACATCCATGCTCCTCAAAGTTCAATAACATTGTCTGATGGGAGAAGAGGTTAGATGTTCCTGATGGTAACCTTCTTCAACACTCATCTGCATTTCATCGGTATCCTTTGTTCTGATGACCAATGTGGGGTGTCGTATATGGCTTGACTATGGTGATGTAGCAGAGGGCCGGCTGTGTCCTCCCACCTTGTACAAGCGAGGGGGTGGCAAGCAGCCACCCCTCACTACAGCGGGGCTGGCTGGTGTCCAGCCATCCGTTGGCCGCCGGCCAGATGGCGACCGGTCAGCTGGATGTGTTGTAAAGTAGTTTTGCATTCGTGTGCCCAATGGGAAAAAAAGAGGAAAATAAAAGGGGTAAGATAAAGGGCCAGGGGAGGGGCGCCACTCCCTCCCCTGACCCTCTGCCTGCCTATTCTACTCTATCCTACTCTATCTGTCGGGATCAGGAGAGGGTAACTCCATACCTTGCCCTGTCCACTTTGTACCTGTGATTTGAAAGACAGTACGTAACAAGCAGCAAATGCATTGGCTGGCAATGCGCATCAATGTGCAGTGGTTCTGGGACAAGGGGAAAAGCAAGGTGTTCTGACGTGGACCATTGATAGCTAACACAGAAGCAACACACACAAGAACACCAGAAACCTCTCAGAAAATTATCGATTATTGGTCTATTGATCGATCAATCAACAATCTGCATGGCTTGACCATATCTACATCGACGGACCACGACCAAGCTGTAAATGAAGATTGCAGCCAAGATCAGGGGAGGTTCTGAAGACCCACAATGACACAGTGTGATTGCACCCCTAAGCTATCCACTAAATACATCTGACTCAAGACGGCATCTGCCGACTGGTACTGTGTTAGCGAGTGGGGTGAACAGTGTGGACGAAGCATGGAGAAGCCAAGCAAGCACTAGGATGAGAGCCAGAATTAGCTCAGTTTTTTCTTTGTTCTCTTTTGTTACCAAGTATTCTCAACGCCATATTCTTTCCTCTAGTGTCACTGGGTTACTTTCTAGTGTTATGTCTCACAACTGGTTCTTTGAGAGCAGAGACTTTGTGACTGGTGCGACAGTCAACAGAAACTTTCAAAGGCATTCAACAATCCTAGTTTTCTTCATTTGGTATCAGAGCAGGTATTCCAATGGAGAGCCAAAACTGGACAAAGCTTGCTAATTGAATCCAGATTATGTCTTGAATCAAGAGAACTTCAAACAGCCACGAATGCCAACTGCTTCTGCGACTGCTGCTACCGGCCATGAGAAGCGGATCTACAGCAGATCAATTCAAAGTGGAGGTTCTTGACGGTGACAAGTACTATGAATTCAATGTTAACATGCGCATGGTATTTGTGGCCAGAGGTCTGTGGGGCGTGGTGTCAGATCTACCAACTGAGCAGCTTGCTGTAAATGGCACTATGGAAGAACGAGCAACGTGACGATGCAACAAAGAACAAGCATTTTCACTCCTGGCAATGCAACTATCATAACAACTGAATGTTCTGATCAGAGATGGAAACCCAGATCTGAACCCTTGATAGGCCTGAAGGACGCTTAAAAACAAGTATGACAAGGTCAACGAGAAAGAAAAAATGGAGCTGCTCAACGAATTCTAATCCTTCAAGATCGATGCCGAAACAAAAATCGGCGATCATGTGTCTCATCTCAAGGCCTTAGTGGAACGTATTGGTGTCATGGGAGAAATTGTTGCGGACACCCAAGTTGTACACAAGCTTCTTGGGAGTCTTCCTGAAAAGCACAGTTGAACAGCTGTTGGTCTCACAAGAACAAGGCCTAGCCGTTGACAAACAGATTAAACAACAAGCACTAAAGATTCAACAACAGGAACTTTGACTCTAACTCCTTGAAAGTTCCAACGGTGGGGGAGGCCAACAAGGAACAGCTCAAGGAAATCAAGTGACTCCTCAAGCAGCTGTACCCGTCCCAGCACCATCCTTTGCACTAATCCTTGAACGCGTCTGTGATTCCATCTTCAGAGCAAAAGAAAAAATCAGCAGAGATACTAGTTCGGCTAATTCAGCTCTCTACACACGATTTCAAAGAGGATGGCCCAAGAAGTTCTATTCCACCAATCCTCAAAACTCTGGACCTCCTGGATATGGACAAGGCCGTGTCGCTTCGACAAACACCCTGGTTCACAACCATCACCATCATCATGTGACATCCCCACCTTGACAGCTACAACAGGGACAAGGACTGTTCGGATCTCTTGGAACAAAAGCATTTGCCAAAACAGAGTGCTAGAACTGTGGTGAACTCAGCCAAATCAATAGATTCTGTCCAAAGCGCGCAAGATTCAAGCCTGGATCCCAGCAGGCGATGATGGCTCAAGATTCAAGAACTTCCTCATCTGCGTCACAACTTTTTTCACCACAATCATCAGGTTTGGTGGCAGGCTTGGATCAAGATGGTATTTTTCTTGACTCTTTGAATCAGCCTGACACAACCCAGGAAGAATATGAGTTTTTACCTTTGGGGAAGGTGGCCATGGAAAAACTGGTGTTTTGCTCCATTGAAAGCGCTTTCCTTCTGGCCGCTGGAGTACTGGCTTGGATCATAGACTCAGGGTGCACCAGACATATGACCAGCAACAAAAACAGGTTCACAAGGTTCATACACTGCAGCCTCCCAAAGCTGTTTGCATGGGACATGGAAGGATAATACACTGCAAGCAATAGGCACTGGCTCCGTCTGCATCACCATTATGCTGAAAGGAAAACTCATCTATCACCTCTTGGAAGTTTTATCTTATGTCCCAAACCCCTCAGAAAATCTGCTCTCTATGACCAAGCTAAATGACAAAGGCTTCAGAGAGGTACATGATCTGGACAAAAGCTGCAAAGTGCTTACTTCCCTAGCAGCCAATGCAGTTTGTGAAGGGTACCTTGTACCCTTCACAAAGCGCCTGGCTCACTCCCTACCCAGCTTCATCACTCCCTTAGCAGCCAATGCAGTTTGTGAAGGGTACCTTGTAAGGGACAATCTCAAGACCCTTTTCCAAGCCATCCTGCAGCCAGGACAACGCAAAAACTCCAACTTATTCACATGGACCTATGTCAGATACCCAAAAATTATTTGTCTGGTAAGAGATTTCTCTTCGTTCTCATTGATGACCAGACTCATTACACCTGGGTGAGATTCCTTCGTCACAAGTCAGAATCTGCTTATATTATCATTGCTTGGATGAATATGGTTGAGAAAGAGACCGGCTTCACTATCAAGTACTTCAGATCTGAAAACGACACCAGGTATTCAAATCAAACACTCGGCTCTTTCTGCAAAGCCGAGGGTACTCTCCAGGAATCTATCGTGCCCCTTACCCTGCAACAGAATGGGAAGGCCAAAACAATGAACAGGATACTCATGGACAAAGCCAGATCTATGCTTCATGATGTACAACTCCCACCAAAATTATGCGCTAAATCAGTGAATACATCTGTCCACATCTTGAACCTTATCTCTTGTCGCCAGCTCCCACACTCGACCTCACCCTACAAAGCCTACTCTGGGCATCGGCCATATGTCAGCTACCTTTGCGTTTTTGGCTGTCCAAGCTATGCTTGGATTCATCCCTCTCGCAGAGACAAACCGTCATCTCACTATTGCAAGGGAATTCTGGTTGGCTACAAAGATGCAGGGCAAGAATATTCCCTTTATGATCCCATCACCAAGAATGTTTTCCGTAGCCACAGTGTGAAAATTGAAGAACACCTTCAGTCCAGCTCCACACCTCATGTTGGACTTCCTGACCCAATCAGGAAGATGATACCTCTTGCTGACCCCCCATCCAACTTCCAGAAAGCGTAGGTGGATCTTGAACCTGATGAACACGATGGTGTCATCCCACGTGTCGTTCCTCATCTGGTGGTTGACCCTCCTGTACTTCAGCAACAGCAACAGAAATCACAACAGCAACAGCAGCAGCGTGTCCAACTTCCTTGTCAACTCTATCTGCTGGATTGGCAGCCTGGCCAATCCCCATAGCATTCAGCGCAGCTTTCTCAGCAAGCAGGCTTAGCCACACTTCTGGAGACTGCCCTTCTCAGCACTGGATCTGATGCTTCCGAGGTTGCCTTTGTCACTCACACTGTGGATCCTATCAGCTATTGTGTCAACCTCACTCGCCCAAAGGCTGCTGAATGGCACTTTGTAGAGGCTGAAGAGTATGAACAGCTTCTCAAGCAGCGGATCTGGGAACTTTTCTCACCTCCTCCAGGGGCTCCGGTTTTCTCCTATAAACGAAGTTGGATGTTGGTGTTGATGGAAAACCTTGCCGGTGCAAGGCTCGCCTCGTGGTGCGTGGTTTCAGCCAAGTCCGCGGCATCAACTACAGCAATACCATTACCCTGGTGGTAAAAGACTCCTCAATTCATGTCATCATGGCTCTGGCAGCCAGTCAGGGCTGGCATCTTCATCAAATGGATGTCAAGTCAATCTTACTTGATAGTGAAATTGAGGAGGAGGATTTTATGCAACAACAAGAGGGTTTTACACAGCCCGGGGAGGAAAATCTGGTGTGTCGGCTGTGTAAATCCCTCTGTGGCCTTAAGCAGGCACCACAACAGTGGAATGAAAAGATCCATGACTTCTTCCTTCAGCACCAACTGCAGAAACGTCACTCTGATCATTTCGTGTACTACAAACAAAAAAATTGGTGTCATCATCTATGTCGATGCCCTGATTCTGTTCGGCAGTGCTATGGCTGATATCACCGCCTTCAAGTCTGCACTGTCCATGACTATTGAGATGACGGATATGGGAAATTCTACCTTGGCATTCAAGTCTGCCAAGGTCCTGGTAACATTACTCTTTTGCAGGACTTGTACTTCAAGGGCATGGCTTCCAAGTTTGACCTCTCTGATCAGTGGCCTAAAGCGATACTGGTGCAGTTGGATCACAGTCTTACAAATGTAGTGACTACTGACATGCTCGCTGACGTCCATGATGCTCAACAATATCCGAGCATTGTGGGGTACCTTGTGTAAGAATCCGTGGGGACGAGGCCAGACCTGTCCTATGCTGTTGGTCTGCTCAGCCAAGCCCCCAACCGAAGTGCATGTTCTCCAAGCCAAGCAATGCGTCAAGTACCTCTGCTGCTTTTCTGTCATAAAGATCCACTACACAGCAGGCTCTCATGTGACTCTCACAGGCTACTGTGAATCTGATTGCCTGGCGACAAGACAACAAGCAAGTCCACGTCAGGCTACATTTTTCTGCTTTCAGGAGGGCCTGTGAGCTGGCAATCAAAGAAGCAGTCAGTTGTGGCACTGTCCTCCATAGAAGCACATTACATTGCGGTGAGCGAGGAAACACAAGTAGCAGTGTGGCTGCACATGCTGTCGGACAAGCTCGGCTTTGATCAGGTTGAGCCTACAACAATGTACTGTGACAATGAAGACACGATTGCATTAAGTGAGAATCTGGTTCTACATGACAGGAAAAACATGTAAAACGTCCATACCACTACGTGCAAGACGCAGTGGCCGATGGCAAAGTACGTTTGGAGCATGTTGGTACAAAAGATCAGGTGGCAGATCTGTTAAAGAAGCACTTGATCACAAGCAGAGTGATGTGCTGTGTGAGCACATGGGAATGTGCACGTGATGAATGACCTTTGTAACTCGGACCCCCAATGCGATGTGGCAACCAAGGGCATGAGCATACACATCCTTCACACATGAATTATGAGTTCAACATGGATGGATGGATAGAACACATGGGAGAGCCAACTGGAGATGGAGCATAGGATCCATGTGACATGGCGCACTCAATGCGAAGATGCAGCCATGCGTGGGGAAAGGAGAAACAACAATGATTAGGTTAATAGAGGAGGCACAGGTTTAGGTCTTTCATTATAATTTTTTTTCTTGCTGTTTGTTTTAGCCCTTTGACACACAAGGAGAGGAATGTTGAAAAGCAGTTTTTCAGTCTTGTGCCCAATGGGAAAAAATGAGGAAAGTAAAAGGGGGAAGACAGAGGGCCAGGGGAGGGGCACCACTCCCTCCCTTGGCCCTCTGCCTGCCTATACTACTCTATCCTACTCTATCTGCTGGGATCAGGAGACAGGGGAATCCCATGCCTCGCCGTGTCCACTTTACACCTGTGATTCGAAAGATAGTATGTAACAAGCAGTATATGTGTCTACTGGCAATGCGCATCACTGTGCAATGGTTCTGGGACGAGGGGAGGAGCGAGTGTGCCGACCTGGACCATCGAAAGCTAACCCCAAAGCGACACACACAAGGACACCGGGAACCACTTTGAAATATATCAATTATTGATCTATTGATTGATCAATCAACAATTTGCATGGCTTGACCATATCTACATTGATGGACCACAACCAAGCTGTATATGAAGACCACAGCCAAGATCAGGGGAGGTTCTGAAGACCTACATCAAGACACGGTGTGATCGCAAACCTAAGCTATCCACTAAAGACAGCTGAATTGAGACGGAATCTGCCGACTGGTACTGTGTTAGCGATGGGGCGAATGGTGTATACAAAGCGAGGAGAAGCCAAGCAAGCACTAGGATCAAACCCAGCAGTAGCTCAGTTTGTTCTTTGTTCTCTTTTGTTACTAAGTATTATCAAGACCATATCATTTCCTCTAGTGTCACCGGGTTGCTCTCTGGTATTGTGTCTCACAAATGGTTCTTTGAGAGCAGAGACTTTGTGACTGGTGTGTCTGTCAAGAGAAACTTTCAAAGGCATTCAAAGATCCTAATTTTCTTTAGGATGGACAGCAGCTGATCAAATAACCAGCCACACAACCACTAGCTGTCGACTGAGCAGGTAGCTTGAATACCTTGAGCACGAGGCCATTGGCCTTGGGCCCTCGTCCTCACTCTTCCCTCGTTGTTCAGAGGACAAGCAAGGAAAAGGGGGAGTAACAGAGAAAGAGAGATTAAGAAAAAAAAGAAGAAGGATGACGTGAAATCAAAAGAGGGGTCTCATATCCAACATTTTTTTGTCGTCATGTCACAAAGATTCATTGAATTTTGACTAACTAGAATTTTGAGCTTACACATGGGAAACACATGCAAATGTACAAGTTGAGAATGCTACCCTGTTAGTTGGATCCCGAGTCAACGAGATACGGTGAAAACAAAGAAGGGTCTCGGAAGACTTGAATAGTAAGAGTCTTACACCAGGTTGCCAATGAAAACTGCCCAAGAAATGATGCAAAGGGGTGAATCCCTCTAGTGAGCCTTGAATGCCACATTGCACATTCCAAGAATGACTAGGTGCAAGAGCCAGAGTCCTGCAATTGCAATGTTCGTGTCTGAGTCGAAACAACCTGTCCAACTAGGGACTTGATAACTCCAACATCCTCATAACTGAATGTCCTTGATAGCCACACCAAGGAACAACAGCACACACGGGCCTTCTGTCCAATTTCAGGATGAATTTTGATGCTATAAAGAGTGTTGGGACGCTGTCTTCAAGCTTTAACACATTTCTGGGTTCTATGAATTCCTACGGCCCTTCCTGAATGTTGTTTAAATTTTTCTTGGACGGATGGGATTATCATTCTTCCCCTATCTCAAGGATAAGAATTAGGACAATCCTGCTACAATGCCAATGAAAAACAAGATCTTCAAGTATGTCGTAAAAGAGTGGAGTGCGTAGCGGCCACACCTAGAGTGGAAGCCCATGTTGTGGACAGCTTTTTGCACTATGTGACTCTCCTCATCCTTTGTGGAGGAATGTGTTGTTCACGTTGATCTGTTCCAGCTGCCAGTCATGGTGTGATACGAGAGTCAGAAGAGCCCGAGCTGTAGTGTAACATCCGATGGGCGCGAATATCTCATCAAAGTCAACCTCGGAGACTTGGGAGAAGCTCTTTGCAGTGAGGCACGCCTTGTACTTATCGAGTATATCGTTGGGCTCATATTTCTATCAAAACACCCAAGGAGCCTTGATGGAAGATCGACCAGTTCATATACGGCATGGTCTTCTAGAGCTCTCAACTCGTCCCCTATGACAGCCTCCCACTGCTGCGGGCAGATTCTACGCGTGTCTGTTAAACTGTGATGGGTTCAGGTGACAGAGGTGAGGTGGCGACAATGGCGTGACACTCGGCAACGCTTCTCAGGATAGCAGCTTCTGGTGCACGCTTGTTCTCAGTTGTGAGCGGTGCATATACAAGGGAAAATCTGGGATGCACAACCACGGTGGCTAGACCTAGCACATCCATGCTGATTGGTAAGACAGGGGACTGCTCAGTTCGTGACCATGACTGAAGAGCCAGGGGTACAGAGACACTAGACGAGCAGTTAGGGAGTGCTTGAAGGCACCAGCCACTGACAAAAGGGGAAATGGGTGCAGGATCCAAGGGGTATTAAGGTCAAGGAAGGTCAGATGCATGGACTGATGGAGGAAGAGGTGGATAGGCACGACATTAATGACTGGACTGGATAGAGCCATGGAGGAGTAACCAGGAGACATTAACTCAGACGGGTCTGAGGACGACAATCCGACAGGGGAGGACGTGATCGGGGAATGCAATTCCCCGAAGGAGCTAGAAAATGTGGACAGGAAGGATCTGGAGGCCTGTGTGGGCATAGTGCTTGTCATTTGGAGAAGCGAAAAGGATGTAGGCTGCTGGGAAACAGTAACAGGGACTGCAGGGCAGAGTTCCCCCCCCCAACCCAGAGAGGTGGAGAAGGGAGGAAGTAGAAGAAAGATGACCAACGTCATGGAGGAACACGGACTCAAAGAAAAGGACATTGCGAGACTCTATTATGCGCTGAAACTTTGGGTCTCAAAAGCGCCAGGCAGCAGAAAAGGTAGAGGCACCAAGAAAGGGGTAGAGTTGTCAAAAAATGCAGGTCATCAGGATGCCACACAAACACAATGTTGCCCTAGAACCAAGCAAGACGGAGATCAGCATGAGCACCATACCAATACTCACAGGGCGTGATCGTGCGAGGGAGAGGACACTGGGGAACATGGATCCAGACCCAAGTCATGTAACTCATGGTCTTAAAGGTAGATAGCGGAGGCAGACAAGACTCAAACAAAAGGGTGCGGATGCCATCAACAATAGTCCAATTCTAGTACTCGGAAATTCCATTTTGTTGGGGATGTGTATGGAGTAGAGGCATTCTGACACACCTCTTTGGACTCAAGGAGCTAGGCGGTAGATCCAAGGAACTCACCGCCCCAACCACTGCAAAAGACAAACAAAGAGTGCTGGCAAGCATGTTTGACTTGAACAAACCAGGACTCAAGAAGTGTGCAGACAGTGCTCTACTAAGGAAGAACAAAGATCCAGCAAAAAATTAGAAAAGTCGTCCGTAAGACACAAGACAGAGCGCCTCACATCCCAGAGGAGGTCATATGGAAGGGGTCCCATGACATCGTCATGAACATGATCAAGGGGGTGAGCAGACTGAGATTTGAAGGAAGAGAAAGGGGAGCGATGCAGTTTTCCTTGGGCAAAATCAAGACAATAAGAGGGACAAGGGAAGGGGAAGGTGGATGGCAACAGTCCAACAACAAGCTGGAGGCAGAGCATGTTTGTATGAAATCACTGTACACATGGCTATGATGATGGTGCAGGAGCTTAGCATACTCAGGAGAGAGAGAGCGTGCAACACGAACAAGAGCAGAGCCAACAAAGGCAAATGAGGGGGCAAGCAATGGCACATGATAGATTTTGTCACACTTGATGCCGAGCAAGACGACAAGACCGGAGGGGCAAAGGAAACTTTCAACACCACAATTGGCCAAGAAATCAATTCCTTGATCATCCAGGGACGTCAAAGGCAGCAAGTTGAGCTGAAACAAAGGCAAGTACAGAATTTCAAGAAGAAAAAAAGAACCACTAGGACCAACAAAGCGGACGATACCAATGCCCTCAGTAGGAAGTAATAGCCCCAACCCGGTGCAAACAAAGCGAACAATCCCAGCATGGCCTAACAAAGCAAAGGAGGACCGAAAGGACGGGTGGACGTAAATGTGCAGAGTATGCTGGAAATGACACTGGAGATGACGCATGTTGCGCGCGTACATCACATGCTCCAGACACCGCTCCATCTGCATGCTGCAGCTCGCGACTCTTGTTTCTCGGCTCCAGCTCTGTCATCTGCCCATGATTTATGCTCTCTATTGCTCACCTTGGTGCTACCAAACCTAGATTAGAATTTGAATATGATGTGACATACGTGACGTCTTTTGAAGAAAGACCTAGAATCAAACCTAGAACTTGTGTGATGTAGGTTAGATTTGCCCTGAAGGGGCAGTTCACAGGATTAAATGACAGATTTGGTCTAGGGGGGATGTTTTCCCTCAACTAGCAAGAGCAAGCAAGAACGGCTAGCAGGCCTTGCTGACTGTCCGCGCTGAGCGAAGCACGTGTGCTTTGCTTCCCCCCTCTCCTGTCTGTTTGGTCTTGATACTCAGTGTAAAAAACCCCTGTCATGGCTGAAACTAATTTGGATCTAGCTCACTCCACACTCAAGAGTTTTGAGTCATTCAACTTGCAGTTTTAAGCTCTTGTTATTCTCATAGAATCAGAGCAGGTCTGATGGCCTGCAGTTGTGAGAATGGTTCAAAATCCAGGTCTGTTCAAAATGGCCGCGAGTGGCAAAATTTCGGTTTTGACCACCTAGCCACTCAGGGACAAGCGCGGCCGGAGAGACAGCACTGCAGATCTAGGACGAAGAACTCCAAGGCGCGTATGACCTGTGAGGCCAAAGAAAGGTGCGGGGAGAGGAAGCGGTGGAAAGGGTGGACACCATTGGCTGCACGACCACCGGTGGTCCCTGCAAGGAGCCGTGCATAGTCAAAGGCGAGAGGGCCCATGAACATGCGGACATGATCTTGAAGTGTAGGCGAGAGCTCCTTCACTACTAGTGGCAAAGGATCCACGTGGGATGTGGAACCTCACCGTATCAATGGGGGAGGGGGCAGTGCACAAGGCCACCTCAGCAGAAGCAGTGACCAGGAGCAACCTCAACAGGATCGCTCTTTACAAGGAATTGACGCCCCAACATCTTGGAACTCGTATTTTCCTTGCATGAAAAGATGTATTCCTTGCATGGTCAGCTGAGCATGGGCTCAAGGAGCTCTATCTCCATCCACCGCCAAAGGAGGTAGACAACCGTACCCTCCTAGGTGCTTTCAATGCCTTGACGCTTGCTCTTCCGGATGACCATTCTTATGCCATCCGTCACTTTTGGTATGGCGAGAGAGGAGAGGCCCAACCAACCCCCGCAATGGGGTTCCCCGTCCCTCTGAAGTGTGGCAGTTCTTGGTGATGCGCAAGGAGGAACAAGGAATGGCACTGGTCATAACGCTTTGCAACAAGCTTCACTGACTTCATCCGAAGCCCAATGCGCTTATCGCTGAGTACAGGGATGCAACGATGGACATCAGGCGTCAGATCCTAGGACTGGGTGTCCCTTGCACCATCCTGTAGTGGCTTGATCCAGTGCTGCTCCATCTTGACGAGCCATACAAGGAGTTTTTTCACGACTTTCTGTGACACCTTCACATTGCAGACATTGAGAGCACCAACATGTCAATGGTTTTTGAAGAATTTGGGAACTACGAGGACATACTCCGAGGTGAGGAACGTCCACTGCCACGGCCTTCACACATCAGACGCCTTGGGCTCTTCATGCCATGGACGGGCAGGGAGGCTATAGTGGTGGAGGCCTTTGTGGAGGCCAGGGCAGCAGAGGTCAAGGATGTGGGCAAGACACAGGTACCCACACTTGCAACTATTGCCGTCAGTCCGGTTACTACTGGAGCGCCTGTCCTGTGATGCTGCACATCATGAACCCATAGTAGCAGCAGTACCAGCAGCAACCCTACCAGCAGCAGTTGCATCCACCAACCATGGGACCACTGCCCCCTTCCACATGGGGAGGACCGACACATCTTGGGCCACATTTACACTCAACGACTGCCGCATCCACATTCGGACCACCTCAGATCCAGCGAATGATACAGCTGATGATGCAACCAATAATGCAGCCAACAATGGAGCTGGTGAGGCAGAAGACAGTGCAGCCAATGATGCAGCTGACATCTTTTGTATCTCCCATGCCCTACATGTCTCCACACTCTACAATGTTTGTTCCCTCATCCGAGTGGACACAGCGCATGTATGCCAAAATGGTGATCACACAGGGGCCAGCTCAACCACCCCATTATGCTGGATGACTCCCAAGCCTAGAGCTGCAGCCCCCAGAGCCAACAGCAGCATGCCAGCATCTCGGTCACACGGGCATTACTACATCTCATGCACTGTCCATGCACGAGTGGTTATACAACACCGCATCATCTCATCACATGTCACCTCATTGCCAGCTGTTCACTTCACTGTATGCCACACACGATGTTGATGGTGTGAAGACTGGGTATTGGGAGGTACTTTCAGCGGAAGGTGTGGAGACTATGGCTCTCTAGGCGCCGGAAGTGGGGGAGGGGTGGGGTGCTGTGGCTGACTGGTGTGTTGTATGTACCCAAGCTGCAGGTGAATCTGTTCTTGGGAGGACAGCTAGACCGGCAATCGAATGTGTTGACAACAACTAAAAAGCAACAATGCATGATATTTGGTGCCTCTGACTCCTTCCTAGCTGATGGCCCATTGCATGATGACATGCTGTACAGAATCACTCTCTTTCCTCCAGTTCCCTCAGCCCGAGCACATGCACATGTCACAACCAGGGTTGTTTAAAAAAAACACTTATCTCATTCATCAACGTCTCGCACATATCAACACTGCACTGGTTGCTGACATCATGAAGCACACCCTTGGACACAGGCCTGGACTTTCAGCATGGTCTGAAACCAGGAGCATTTTTTGAATTCCATGAAGAAAGTCCCACAGACAGAACATTCCCACCTTGGAGAGGGAAGGCACTTCTCTCACATTGGCTCACGCAAATGTCAGTGGGCCCATGCCCATGCCATCTGTGCAATATGGCTCAGTGTATGTCTTGACCTTGACTGACGATTATTGTCGCTTGCACTGGACTTTCTTGCTTAAGACTATCGCCGATGCTCAGCATGCTATTGATGAATGGATAGAGATTGCACAACGCCAAAAAAACAAAAGATTTTTAAAGTTGCGCAATGAAAGAGGCGGATAATTTCTTGGATCTCTCGCCTATGAACCCAAGAAAAGGGGAATAGAACATCAAACCACAGCTCCCTACATGCCACAACAAAACGGGGTTTCAGAGAGATGACATAAGACCTTGGGCGACACATTGCGTACACTTCTTGAGGAGTCTGACCTGTGGTTTGGGTTTGGGGAAGAGGCAGTCAAACATATCACATGGGTCTGGAACCTCGTCAGCCAGGGTCGGATGGGTCGGAACAAAGAGAACTATCCCACGCACAAAACTTGATTGCCTCTTCCCAAAACCAAATCGACGCGGATCTCTTCGTTCCAAACCTTGCGAGTAGCTGCAAACAATGGTGTAATGCATCCACACAAAAAGAATATCAGTGTGGAGCATCACTTCATGCAAGAAGCAGATGAAGTAGGGGCTGTTCATGTGTGTCCCATTGCGGGAGACGTCCAGTTGGCATAACTTCTCACCAAAGCTTTTCCCTCCTCAAATCTTACCTCTCAACTTCACCAACTAGGCTGCATGCCTATGGCAGTCACATCCAAGGGGACATGTTAATCTGTGTAGATATTCTTGCCTTGTGTGTGGATGCAAGTGCCGATAATATGCCGGCAATGAGACTAGAGACGACGCATGTTGAGAATGTGCATCACATGCTCCAAACACATCTCCCTTTGCATGTTGTAGCTCGTAACTCTCGTGCTTGGCTCCAGCTCTGTTGCATGCCCATGCTTTATGCTCTGACACGCTCACCTTGGTGTTATACTACAAATATATGAAAAATTCGAAGTAATGAAACATGTTATTCTCTTCTCTTGCTGTTTAAGGGTTTTGTTGATTTTTGAAGGAAACATTTTCTGTATCATCATTCACAGATTGATCGGTAACTTACTTTAACAAACTATGGAACGAATTTTGTCTTGAAAACAATGGCTTACAAAGGCAAATTGTAGATTGAATTTTATCATTGTATTGGACTTTGACTCTGAAGTCACATACGTGATGTGTTTTGCAGACAGACCTAGAATACTCCTTAGAACTTGTGTGACATAGGTTATGTTTGCCCTGAAGGGGAGGTTCAAAGGCTTGATCAAGAAATCTGTTATAGTGGGGATATTCGCCCTTAACTAGCAAGAGCAAGCCAGCACGGCCGGCAGACCGCGGCCGGCTTTGCTCACCGCGGCCGCTGTCCGGCCGCGGTGATTAAAGCACGTTGGGCGACTTTGTAAGTCGCCCCCATTCTTGCTCCGGCATGTCTGAGATGCCCCCATTCTGAGAAAAATGGCTAGGTTGCCCCCATTTGGGAAAGTTATGGCCAGGTTGCCCCCACTTTTGGTGCTCCGGGGAATCATGGCTGGGACGCCCAGTACGGATGAAATAATATCAACGACTTGCCCCTACTTTAGAAAGTGGGGGTACGGT
>SZWC01002675.1:131215-152047 GCA_023375785.1 Penium margaritaceum
CCGGGGGGGGGGGGGGGGGGGGTGGTAGTTGCGACCTGAGTGAAGCTTCCAGGAACCTTCACATACCCCTTCTAAACAACACGTGCCCCAATTTCTGTTGGAGAGGGTTGGGGAACCCTTGATTGCCCCGTGGTGGTGGCGTGGTCATATGGTTGCAATAGTGTCTCCACTGCTTCAATTGGCTGCGACGGGTCACAGTGGCTTGGTGGGTCCTCCCAGGACCGTGGCTTTTGCTGTGACTCTCACTTTGGCTGACACTCGTGCATCTCTACTATGCATCTCAGCGAGGGATGCCTCACTGCTCTGATACCATGAGAAGCTGCTAGGAAGCTTCTTAGCCTTGCTGCCGCAAACGTGGAGACACCGTCCAGTGAGATGGCACACTAGCAAGCAAACATGTGCAAGAAACAACAAGAGTTAGGCTAGGGAGACATGCAAAGCCTCATAAGCTCCAATGTTTTAGTAATGTAAAGAGAAATGACAACTGACAAGCACATAGCATGAATACGTGTCGTGGCGCACGGCAGATGAAGCACATGGTAGTGTCAGTTTGTCATAAAACTGACCCAAAATCATTGTTTCGGCCATAACTCTATGCACACGCATCCCAATGCAACACATTCTCAACCTCGCGATGAAGAATGTTGAGCCGGAGGCTACGGCTGATCACATGCACAGGTCCGGCATCGGTTAGTGGACACACAACGTAAGACATGCCAATTGCACTCAAGACCCAATCCACTGAGAGAACTCTAGGGACTGTAGAAAATTGCAGAGCACTCCAGTAAGCACCCGGAACATCGTGGCAGCTTTCTAGCAGCTGCGGGTGGATGGAGCCACCACCCATTGTTGCTACAGTGCCAGCTGGCCTGCATCAAGGATCTTCATGAGCATTGACACGGCTGAGTGGTCACAGTAAGTGTTACAAACAGGCGCAGAAAACTCACATCACAACCCAGAGGAAAAAGGCAAGGCGGCAGTTTAATCTTAGGGCACTGGTTCCATGGATGAACGGTGGATTTTCCATAGTTACGCATGAGGGTTGGGCTAGCCAGGTGCCAACCCCTGGCCTGAAGGCTGTTGGTTTTTTTCAGCACCACATGTGGGATTCTCTCGTATGCGGGCAAGTTCGGACCCTAGCTGCATGCCAATGTTGGTGCAAGCGAGTTCACTAATAGCTTGCCCTTGCTTGCTCATGCTCGCTCACGATATCCACTCATTAGGACTTCACTCATTATTGTTTTGTAACTTGTAAACTTCATGGCAGTCCACGGCGTATGTTTGCCTCAAGAATCCTGCATCCTGTATGCTTGCCGAGCTACTTCTTACATGCCTAGCATGGAAACCTATTGGTACCAGAGCACCCTATGGAAGTGAGGTGGTGTACCTTTTTGCTGTTTCCTGATCTTGGGCCACGGGCGTGCCCACCACTCTGCAATCGCAGAGGTTCTCTCTGCCCGGTGCCTGCCCAACCACCCACATCCCTCTCCTGTATTGGACTGCTTACTGCTATCAAAACCCCTATGGCCAAATTCAGCCAGCTCCTGCATCCCGTAGCAGCGAGCAGGACCATTCTTGGTTGATTCCCAATAGCAAGCCGCAAAAAGAAGTAAGCAATGAAAGCCACAACAGACAGCTGTAGCAACATCCTACTGCAGCAGCAACCATCCAAAGTGACAACAATAACCTGTAACAGTAGCAACGTTAGCAATAACTTGCAGCAGCAACAATAGGCACAGATTCGCAACAGCAATAGCTGTAGCAGTACAACAGAAATAGTGGTAGCGGTGTTGCAGAAACAGCTACAGGCTACAATAGCAGCTACAGGCTATAGCAGCAACAGCGGCAAAAAAAGCTCACAACAACAATCAGCAGTAGCTATACCAGTTGTACCAGATCTGCAGTAATGACCACAGCCACGTAGTAGAAGCCATAGTAGTAGCTACAACAACATAGCAGCCACAGTTATTGGATGCAACAGCAACAGCGGAAGAAAAATCAAGAAGCACGCTGCACCAGTGCAATATTGAAAGCACGAGCAGTGCAACAACACTAGTTGCATGCTACAACAGTAACAGCAGTAAGAAATTCTAGCAGCAACATGCTGTAGGAAGATTACCAACTAAAGCAATGCAACAAGAATAGGAGAAACATAGTAGCAGTAGCAATAGTTGCGAGCTACAACAGGAAGAGCTGCATACTGTAGCAGCACCAATGAAAACAATAGCTAGCAGCACAGTGTTGCTGAAACATCAGCTGTACTAGAGCAGCAATGATGGAAACAATAGCAAAGCAGTAGTAGCTATGGGCTGTAACAGAAGCAGCAGTAGCGCAAGAGCATCAGCAACAAGTTACAGCGCCATCAGCAGTAGCAGTAGCAGCTACATAGGCGCCACTAACATAGTTGTACAGTGCAACCTAGCAGTGCTCCTCATTTTGAGTATGCCCTTGATTTCTGCCATCAGAACAAGACCACTTCGGTGGTGCTTGTAGCGACGCTGGCTCACTCCAAAGTTCCGGGTGTGACACCACTTGACGGCTACTACGAGGATCGTCAAGCGCATCAGTACTGTCCCTGGAGCAGTGACGCTCCCACAACTGGGGCCGCCTCAACAACGTCATCATGGACAATGCAATTGAACCCGGTAAGCCCATCTCACCCAAAGTTCTTGAGGGGGGTTCAATAGCCGCACGACGCCACCGAGGTTGAGGTCACTGTGGCTAATCTATACCATACACTTTGTCAGGATACCATTGACTTGCGCGCCAGTTGACACGGGCTGCCTCTGCCATCTTAGGCGGTACTACCACATCACAGTAAAGGCCATCTCCCTCATCCTCTTCTTCTACGTCCTCTGCCTCCTCTTCCTCTACTACCTCCACAACCGCTGTCCTCGCCTCTCAGCGTCGTGGGCTGGGCAAGGGACTACACTGAGGTGCAACCGGTGTACCTTGTTGATCATGAGTTGTTCTCTCGAGAGTTCTCCGTCTCTTGAGACGATGCATCTGACCTTTTCATGCTCAAACCAAGTCTAGAGTTGTCCTTCTTTGTCAACCGGAACTCTCCCTGGATGACGCTCAATCCAGGCACATTGAAGGAGGAACAGTTGTGTCGTGATTTTCGTGAAAATGAGCTGAGATTCATCTGTGAGCACGGTGTGTATGCGCTTATCAACCTCCCGCCTTTGCAAAAGTCTGTATAGGCCAAGTGGGTCTTTCGCAAGAAGGTGAAACCTGATGGTATAGTGGATCACTACAAGGCTCGCTTGATGGCCAAAGGGTTCTCACAAGTTGAGAGTGTAGATTTAACTAAAACCTTTGCACCCATTGGCAACATGACCACTGCTCGTGCTCTGTTTGAGGTTGTTGCTTACTTAGAGTGTGAGTTGCACCAAATGGACGTAAACGACACGTTCATTCATGGCACCTGAGAGATCTCCATGGGCTAGCCAAATGCTTTCAAGGTTGGTGACGAGGTCTGGCGCCTCTTCAAGGCCTCGAACGACTTGAAACAGTCACCCAAGTACAAGAACCAGGAGATCAACAGCACACTAACATGTGCTAGTTATGTTTAGAGTGACGCCGACCCGTCCCTCTTTCTCATGCGGAGAGTTGAGAGCTCCACTGCCATCCTGGCTTACATGGACGACCTCATGATTGTTTCTCCTTCTATGTAGGCCGGGAAGGAGGCTAAGGCAGTCATTTAGGCTGCCTACAGGATGCAGGACCTTGGTCCTGGAACTGTGTTTCGTGGGATGGAGATCGTACGTGATCGTCAGCGGCGGACACTCGTGCTACATTAAGCATATCATGCCCATGTTGTGGGGGCAGAGTTTGCTAACCTCCTTGGTGCAGTTCCCACAACCTCCATCCCCATGACACTAGACGGGTAGGATGCTCTGAAGTGGATGATCTAGGACAGTTGAGAGAGATTGTGGACTTGGCCCTGTACTTACGCCTGATAGGCTCTTTGATTTACTTGGCCACTACCACACAACCCGACATTGCCTTTGTCACCAACTTCCTTGTAATTCTCTCAAAGTGTCCTCGGGTGAGAGCCCTTCACGCGACTGTGCGAGTGGTGTGGTCCGAGGTCTTTATACTATACTTTGGACTCTACTTTAGAATCAGTGTTTTCTTGTAGTCGACGGCTACACAGGCAGTGATTCGGCATGAATTTCTGATGGATGCAGTCGGAAAAACTACGTGTTTCTACAAGGTGGCACCGCTGTGATGTGGCACAATGGCAAACAAGGATGTATCGCACGTAGCTCATCAGAGGCTGATTTTTTTGGGTTTGGGGCTAGGTTTGTTGAGGCAGTGTGGCTGCAACCTCTGCTATCACAATAGAGTGCTCTTGCCATTGAAAATAAGTCTGGTGTGTTTCATGCACGCACAAAGCACATTGGTGTTGAGCATCACTTTGTGCGTGATCTTTTGGAGAGACAGATGATCTTGTCAACTAGGTTAGCATAGATACACAGTGGACTTACTTCCTGACCAAGGCACTCGTGCACAGAAAGCTCATAGTTTCCATTCTATCTGTCGGGCTTTGACCATTGCCAAAGAGTGGCTTACAGTGGGGTGCATGAGTATGGACTGTTGAGCATCTCGTTCTGCACGTGTGTCAGTTCTGCTCGTGCATAGACATTCCTACCATCATGTCATGGGGGAGTGTTATGATGAAAGTTGTCATCATAACTTGTACAACTTACTGTGACCACTCGACCAAATCCATGCTCATCTAGATCCCTGATGTGGACCCAACTGTTTCCAGAGCACCGACAGGTGGTGGCTCCACCCATCCGCAGCTGCCACATAGCTACCACAGCGTCCTGGTGGTTGTTTGGGTGCTTTGTGGTATTCTTGCAGTTGCTAGAGTTGTCGCGGTGGACTGGGTCTTGAGCCTGATTTGCATGTTTTGCATTGTGTGTCCCCTAATCAATGTTGGACCTGTGTTTGTGACTAGTCATAGCTTCCGACTTGAGATTCTAAATCTCTAGGTTGAGACAGTGTTACATTTGGATGCCTCTACGTAGATTTACAAACAAAACAGTGGATTCGGGCCTGTTTTAGGACAAACTCACACTGCCATGTGCGTCACCCGCCGTGCACGGCGACAGGCATTTATGTTGTTTGCTTGTAAGTTTTCATTTCTGTATACATTATTAAGTTGTTGGAACTCATGAGACTTTGTGTGTCTCCCTAGCCTAACTCTTGTTTTTTCTTGTACCTCCTTGCTTGCTCGTGTGCCAGCTGACTGGACTGTGCCGCCACGTCTACAACTGCAAGGCTAGGAAGCTTCCTAGCAGCTTCTCACTCTCATCTCCCCCATAGTGCTTCAGCCGACATTGGTGTTTCCTCTCCTCCACTTGTCACAAGGTTGGCTGACCACACAATGTCATCTTTATCTGTTTTCTCCTTCAATGATGGAGTAACCAGCAACAAGGCCTCCTCCCTTCTATGACCAGTCTGTTGCTTATTCTTCAAAGTGGCGAGGTGCCCATTGAGCCTCAGACTGTCCGGTACTCCGGTGTCTGATCTTCGGCAGTCACGTTCGTACCGGATGCCGGTCTTGAGCACATCGAGGTTGGCGGATGCCCAGCGCCATCGGTACTCGTTGACGCAAGAGGAGCCATCGCTCGCACTCTCGGTTGCTCGACGTCTGCGATCAGCCCATCGTGTCCAGCTGTGATCATCCACCGTTTGATCGCCAATTGAAAAAGGTATTCTAGCCTCGTCAAAACGAGAGGAGCTGTTGCTCATACTCTCAGTCCACAATCCTTCACCATCGGATCTGCTCTTTACAAATCTTCCCTTTTGATCCTTGTTCCACCGCCGTGGTTCCTGTATTTCATGTGCCAAGCAGTTAGACACAATCTATGCTGCTTTTGGTTTGCCAGTGATAGCAGAAAATATGCCAGTTCTTTCTTTTGGCCTTGGCTTCCAGTCCAGCCGTTGGATTGAGCTGAAATTTGGAGCTTAGCATATTGATGACAAGATATGTCCATCGATGCCGCTGGATCTTGCATCGGAGCATCCAGAAAGGATATAGGCAGTTTTCAACATAGGACACATTGAACAAAAGAATGTCTATCACCTGTTTGTTGCTCATAAATCAGAAGTACTAGAATCTGAAAGTAATTCAAAAGATATGAGAAGTCAAAGGAAGTTCAATGAAACTTCCAGGGTATTGTACATTGAAATACTTGTGTATCTAGGATGTACACCTAACTTCCAGGAAACATTCCTACAAGTGAGAACTCATTTCCATGAAACATCCTCCCCATAAGCTGTAGATTTGTACACTAGTTTATCAGTGTGTACTTTTGGGATGATTGACCATAAATGGGTTTCTGACTGGTGACCCTTCTGACAGGTTTGCCAGTTTTTTTCTGGCTGGTGGTTCGACTCCACCACGCACCAGGGTAGCAAGCTTGAGCAAGCTCGCTTCTTGCTAGCTCTCTGCTTGACGGCTAAGAGCTCATTTGACATGTATTTACCTACCACCTAAAAACATCCGTGGAAAACCTATGGCTGTCTTGCCTCTCGTTCAGAGCATGCTTCTCATGCCTCCCGAGCTACCATAGTGTACCTAGTGCAGCTGCCCACTGTTATCAGAGCTGGCTGCGGAAGTAGGGTGGCGCAGTGATGCGCTATCCTTGTAGACTAGGACCGCGAACTACAATTTTTCAAAGCTTTCTAAGCGTAAGAAGATAACGCAGCCGTCTCTGCTCCATTGTCTTTCTTGCCTCGTCCATTGGAGCAGTAGTGGACATTCTTCTCCTAAGGGATGACCACACCCTCTAGCAGCTGGGTAGGTCACCTTTACAGCCGGCATTTGTGGTTGCACCATCCTACAGTGGCAGGCTTCACCAGCAACAGTGCAACCGCCCCAACCGCTCTTGCCGTCACACCCAACAGCCATAGCTGTCACCAAGAAACGGACGGTGTGTAGTTTTGTCCTCCAGTTATGGATGGAAAGCATTACTGTCCAAAGCAGCAGGCCCCCTGCTGCGCTGCTGCTCGCAATCTACCAACTTGTAGCCACGGGCTTCACTAGTAGTGGTGCAACCTCTCCTGCCAGCGGGAGAAGCTACCATACCGCCAGCCAACGGCGGACAGTGAGCAGTGCCTTTCACAGCAGCCCGTTTCTCCTTCTGTTCGGCCTGTTGCTAGCAAGCTAGCAGCTTGCTAGCCTGGAGCCAAGCGTTGGCAATAGTAGCAGCTAAGCAGCCGAGGTCACAGATGCTACCATCGCTCACATTATGCTGATCTCACCACAGTAGCAGTCGTCACGAGCAAGCTGATCAACGGCAGCACAACAGCCGCCACTTCCCTGCCAGGCTCAGATAGCGGAGTACCAGCACTGACTCCGCCTTGGCATTTTAGCAAGGCGCTGCCCGTGGCAGTTCGCCATTGGCAGTAGCAGCAGCATTGCCGCAACAGCCATGGGCACCATGAGGTAGCTAAACCATCAGCGCAGTAGCAGCCACCGACAACGGTGTTGTCCACTGCAGCTGGAGCAACTGTGCAGCTGTGGTCTGCTCAGCAGCCTCAGCTTGCCGCTGTACCAATACCACCATTGGGAGATCCTCGGTGTGGCACCCCTTGGCGGATACTACGAGGAGCTCCAGGCACGTCAGCACTGGGTCGAGGGAGGTGATGCGCCTGCAGCCGAGGCTTCCCCAACTCCGTCGTTGCGAGCTGCGCAACCAAACCCGGTAAGCCCCTCTCATTCACGATCTCCCGGGGGGTGCACCAGCTGCAGGACACCACTTCCGTTGACGTCGCTGCGACCAGTCCGCATATTACCATCCTTCACGACACATTTGACTTTGCACACATCATCGCACGCACTAACAAAGCTGTTATATAGGCTGCTGCCGCTTCTGCCGCCATACTCGCAGCCGCAGCTTGAGCATCTCGCACACCTGCCACCACGTCGGCAAGGCGTGACACTGAGACCTACGCTAAGGCCGCGGTGGCAGCTAGCCCAATTGCTCTTGCAACTGCAAACATTGGCACTCAAATTGTTTTAGTTGCATCCGTTGCCTCTGCAATGGCCTCCGCTGCATCTGCTGTATCTGCCATAGTTTCATCAATCCACACCTCCACTGCAGCGACTGTCACTTCTGCTACATCTGCACCATCTGCCGCCATCAGCCTTGTCGCAGCTGCCATCTCCTTATTGGCAGTCCTCACCACCGTGGGAGTTTCCCTTACTACGTGTGCCTTTACCCTTGTAGTTCCAGTTGCTTCCACCATCTCTGTTCTTGCTGCTGCAGCAGCAGCCGCTATTCCACTGCTTCTTGCCTTCTTATGCACACCCTCCCCTCCTCCTCCTTTGTAAGGGTCATTTTTTCATGCCTGAGCAGAAAGCAAGCCCAGGTGCCAGAGCAGGAGGTTGGGAGAAGAAATCGTGCTAGAACGGTGTGGCAATAGTTATGGTGAGCACGCTCTGGGCAGCCTGACCAGTGATGGTGGTGCGGCGGCGAAACATAGCGTATGCACCGACTGGATCAACATGGCGCTGGGTGGTGGGATCAGCATTGTAGGTACTGAAGTCATCGACAAGAGTCTCAGGTGCGGCAGCAACAAGGATGCGGAAACACAGGCATCCTGTGATGACCTGTTCCTGCTCGGCACCCTCTGATGACATGTTCCTAGCCCGCGCCATGCGTGCTCACTTGGCACACACCAGCAGGACCTCTCCCTCCTTTGCCTCCAGCTCTAGGACCTCCTCTTGGTCCACGAGCACTACCTCTCCTCAGGCCTACTCCACCGCCGGTGTTCCCTCTGCTCCTCCATCGGTCCTGTATCCATGGGGATGGCCACCTTGCTATGGTACACCTGTCTACGCTGGCCAGCCTTCTCCGGCCAACATGGCTCCTCCATGGCATTCCTCCACCTCAGGATCCTCCACCACGCCTTCGCAGCTGTCCGCTTCCAGAGAGCGCCAGCTGGAGCACTCTCGCCTCCAGCGCCTTCACCTTTGCAATCAGGGAGGTGAGAATGTGACTTCGTTGGCCAGAGGTCTTGCATGCCAGTATGACGTCGTCCTTCATGGAGACCCACCTCATCATGTCCTCGGGTTGTCGTCTGCGTCAGTTCCGTGGGTCAAGTATTGGCAGTCTTTCATCCTTCCCCGTTTTCTCACTGTATGTAGCTAGTCTGATCCTTCTATTGGCACTTTTGCCATCTGTGGCATTCTCCCTTCTGTACGTATCTCTGGTGGCTTCTAGGTCCTCGACTCTGGTGCCACGCACCACGTGCCATCCATCCGTTCATCCTTTGTCTCGTTGGGCCCCGCCAGCTTCTTTTGCCTTGTTCGCACAAGGTCAGACGTTGCTTCCGGTTCAGGGTGTTGGCGTCATCTGCTTTGTTGGTTCTCGTCGTGTGTTGTTCCTGCTTGACGTGTTGTATGTGCCTTGGAACTCAACTTGCTTTCAGTGGCTTCCCTCGATGATCAGGGCATGGAAATCACTGTCAATCACGTCGTCGGCTTTGTCTTTCTACATCCCTCCGGTCAGGTCGTCTTGCATGGCGTCAAGTGTAACAAGCTTTACCGTGTGCCCTTGCTTGCACCCTCTATCTGATCTGTTGGCTCTGCCCTCGCACATGTTACGCCATCTCTCTCTCCTCATCATGTTCAGCTATTGCATCATCATTTGGCCATGTGCACACTGATTCTATCACCAACATGCCCCGCCTGCAGCAAGCAATTGGTTGATCTCCATCCACTTTCTCCTTGACGTGTCCTTCCGACTGACTTGACTGTGCCCAGGGAAAACTGCATTGCTCCCCTTTTGTCTCCTTCAACTCTTAGTCTTCTCACCCTCTTGACCTTGTTCATGCTGTCGTCATCAATCCCCTTCCAATGATTTTCTTGGGGGGTATCAGGCAGTACGTTCTTTGCCTCACTGATGATTACTCTCATTTTTGCTGGATCTTTGCTCTTCGTCAGAAGAGCGACGTTTGTGCCGCAATTGAGTCCTGGCTTTGTCACGCTGAGCGTTCTTGTTAGCACTCACTGCGCGTCTTTTGCAATGACCGGGGCAGTGAGTTTCTTGGACCCACCGTCCATTTCCTCGATTCCAAAGCGATGTGTCTGGAGACCTCCACTCCCTACACACTTCATCAGAATGGTGTCTCTGAGTGCTAGAATCAGTTCCTCGCCGATGGCGTTTGCACTCTTTTGTCTGAGTCCAGTCTCTCCCCCTTTTATTCCTTTGAAGCCATGATTTACATGACCTAGACCTGGAACCGTGTTCCCCATGGTCCATTCCCTCATACTGTCACTCCCTTTGAGCGATGGTACGACACTCGTGCCTATCTTCATCTTGCACGGGTCTGGGGGTGCATTGCATCTGTCTAACTTCCCAAGGGCCTCTACGATGGGAAACTTTCACCTCATGCGTGCCTTTGTCCCTTCTTAGGTGTTTCTACCCAGTCCAAGGCCTGGCACATCTAGGATCCAGGGAGCCAGTGGGTTGTCGAGTCTCGTGATGCCCTGTTCTTTGAGTCATTGTTTCTCAATGACCTCAATTGTCCCTTGTCTCCTGTCTCGCTGTTGCCACTCTTTTGATTGTGGGGAGAGGCCGGTCATGCGGTCTCCCCCGTCCCTACGGTCCTTGCTGTTTTCTCCTGCCAGTAGCCTTCACCCTCACTGCGTCCCTAGACAAACGACACAGTACCCACTGAGGCCTCAGAATCCATCCCGTCCACGTCGTCGAGCTCTTCTAAAGCACCTTCCTCCCCTGTCCTATCCTCACCCTATGTGCCATCTGAGTCAGTATCTCCTGTCCACTCCACCACGAATCCATCTTGTCTGGTCGCCCTTATTGAGTCTGGTCCGTCTGGTCCTGACCTGTCCCCGTCTAGCGGACCCCCGGGTCCTGCACCCATCTCCCCTTTCGTCCGTGGGGGGCGCCTTTGCGTTCTTCCTACCTGCTCCTCCAGTATCTTTGTTCCCTCCGCTCGCCCGTCTCAGCCTGAGCATCCTTCTGCGGTGCCGACCGGAATGGATGCCTTGGGTCTGGCCATAAGGGTTGTCGACCCTAACTCAGATCATTGTTACGTGCTGCTCACGATAGAGCTCGAGCGCGTCCTTGCAGCTGCTGTCCTCAGCAGTGTCAAAGAGTGTCACGCCGATGTTGCCACCACGCCCTTGTCGCCTGATCCCACTACGGTGTGATAGGCACGAGAAGCACCTGACTCACAACAGTGGGAGGCTACCATGCTGGAAGAGCTGAGAGCTCTGGACAACCACGCAGTGTATGAGCTAATCAATTTCCCTCCGGGGCGCAAGGCCATCGATGCATGATGGATCTTTCATCGGAAGAACAAACCTAACGATGAGCTTGATAAGTACAAGGCATTCCTGACTGCTAAGGGATTCCCCCCAGTCCCCGGCATTGACTTTGATTAAATGCTCACCCCCATCGGACGTTACACCACGGCTCAAGCCCTTGAAAGTCTCATAGTCCACAATGACTGGGAACTGGACCAAATGGATGTGAACAACGCAATCCTACACGGCCGACTAGATAAAGATCTGTACATGGTGCAGCCCCTTGGATTTTCTGATGGCATCAACAGAGTTTTGCGATTGCAAAAGGCCCTCTATGGCCTTAAGCAGCCACCCAGATGCTGGAACCAGGAGATCACCTCCACCCTAAAAAGGGGGGATGCCGATGTAGCACTGTGGATCTGTCCCTCTTCGTCACTCCATTGTATGCACCATTCGCTGCAATCCTTGTCTACGTCGATGACTTGTTGATTGTGGCGCCACGCCAAGAGACAGTGGCCTCCCTCAAATCCCTGTTGCAGTCCGCGTACAAGGTGAAGGAATTGGGTCCGGCTCGTGTCTTTCTAGGAATGGAACTTGAGTGTAATGCGGCTCGTCACATTCTCCACTTTCACCAGGCTACGTACGACTGTAGCCTGGGAGATTGCTTTGCATCCCTGCTTGAGTTCGTCCCAACTGCCTCAACGCCAATAAAGCCAGTTGGACAGAGGCTATTGAAAACATTGGACGTGTCGAGGTTGGGGGAGACATTGGAAATGACTGATTACTTTCAAGTCATAGGATTCCTCATGCACCTGGCCACCACCACGAGTGCAGATGTCCCTTTCGCTGTGAACTTTTTGGCTCAATTCTCGTATTGGCCGAGGGCATGACACATGGATGCCACATTGCATGTTCTCAGGTATAAGCTTTCCACTGCCCATGTTGGTCTCTGCTGTCGAGCACAACCATCAGTAGTTGTTGACGGTTACACAGAGCGCAATTGGGCTCATGACATAGATGCTTGTAGTCGCACTGGCTATATCTTCCTTGTTGGGGGAACAGTGATCTCGTAAGAAAGTGATAAGCAGGGTTGTGTGGCATGTAGCTCCAGCAAAGCTGAGTACGTCACTCTTGGTGCAGGCACATGTGAGAGTGTTTGACTGTGTGGACTATTTCAACAGTTGCGTATCTCCATCCGCTGCATCACATTGTGCTACGACAATCAAAGCACGAAGTCTATTGTTGAGCACGATGGCATGCATCACATGCACATCAAACACATGAATGTAGAACATCATTTTGCATGTGAGCATGTTGCTGCAGGCAATGTTCCGATAATGTGGGTTGACACTCGGCAGCAGAGGGATGACTTCCTCACGGAGGCACTCGGCATTAATGTCTTTAAGACAGCGTTCCATGCTGTTGGCCTATTGTGAGCTCGTGATGTCCCAGGGTGCTCTATCGTGTCTATGCATGTGTACAATTTCGATTCACATCTTCTGACTAGGAAACTGCTAGGAAGCTTCTTAGCCTTGCTGCTGCTGATGTGGCGACACTATCTAGTCAGTTGGCGCACTAGCGAACAAGCAAGTGCAAGAAACAGCAAGAGTTAAGCTAGGGAGACGCGCAAAGTCTCATAAGCTCCAAGAGCTTAGTAATGTAGAGATGAATGTCAACTGACAAGCACACAACACAAATACCTGCCGCGGCGCATTACGGGTGACACATATGGGAGTGTCAGTTTGTCCTAAAACTTGCCTTCAACCATTGTTTTGGCCGTAACTCTGCACACATGCATCCAAACAGAACACCGTCTTGACCTAGAGATGCATGATCTCGAGTCGGACGCTACGACTGGTCACACGCACATGTCCGGCATTGATCAATGGAGACACAATGCAAAACATGCAAGTTAGACTCAAGACCCAATGTACCGAGAAAACTCTAGCAAGTGCAGAGCACCCCAGCAAGCATCCGAGGCGTCGTGGCAGCTGTCTGGCAGTTACGAGTGGGTGGAGCCACCACCCGTCTATCCTCCGGCCCTAGCTGGGTCCGCATCATGGATCTGCACAAGCATCGACACGGCTGAGTGCTCATAGTAAGTTGTACAAATAGAAGGGAACGACTCACATCACAACAGTGAAGTCAGCTTTGTGGTGGCAGGTGTCTGTGTATGTGTCAGGTGTGGGTCATGGGGGAGTGTTGGTTGTTCTTCAATGGCCTCGTTGTACATCCACATAACTAATGCAGGTGATTTACGAGAGGGAGACACTGCCATGAGAAGATGCATAGAAGCTTCCTAGCCACACTCCCGATGACCACGCGTCAGTGCCTAATTAGACGGTGACGACAGTCACAAGTCGTGCACGTAACGGCAAGGGTTTGGCTAGGGGACACAAGGCAAAGTGTCTGAATGCTTCATAAGCATTTGCAGAGAGAGATAACAAATGCCAGGTCCATGGCACAAATACCTGCCGCGGAGCACAGCGGGTGTCGCACGCGGCGGTCCAAGAGCTGTCCTAAAACCGGCCCAAAACCACTGTTTGGGCCGTAACTCTGCGCACACATGTCAGAATGTTGCGCCGTCTGAACCTATACGTGCAGAATCTTGAGCCAGACGCTACGATTGTCACACGTACAAGTCCGGCATCAATCTTTTGAAGGAAAATGCAAAGCAGGCAAATCGGCCTCAAGAGCCTGTCCACCGAGAAAACGTTAGCGTCTGCAGAAAAACTGCAGAGTACCCCAGCAAGCACCCGGGACGTCATGGCAGCCGCTTGGTGGCCGCTGGCGGGTGAATCCACCAACCATCAGTGCTCCGGCACCAGCTGGGTCCGCATCAGGGATCTGCACAAGCATGGACACGGCCGCGTGCTCACAGTAAGCTGTACAAACGAACGGAAACAACTCACATCACAACACTCCCCCATGACCCGATGGTACGCATGTCCATACGCGTGCAGAACTGACACATGTGCACAACTAGATGTACAACATTCCATGCTCACACACCCCACTCTCAGCCACTCTCAGACAAAGGGTGTAGCCCGACAGGACGAATGGCCACCATGAACTTTCCACACGCAAGCGCCTTGGTCAAGAAGTCAGCCCGCTGCATGTCCGTGCCGACCCAGATGACAGAGATCACTTGTCGCTGCACAAGATCACGCACAAAGTGATGCTCAACAGCAATGTGCTTTGTGCGTGCATGAAACACACCAGAGTTGTCTGCGATGGCAAGAGCACTCTGGTTGTCACAGCGCAGAACAATGCAGGGCACAGACTGACGCAACTCACTAAACAGACGCTGCAACCACACCGCCTCAGCAGCCCCAGCCCCCAGAGCAACATACTCAGCCTCTGATGAGCTACGTGCGATACAACCCTGCTTGCCACTGTGCCACGATACAGTAGTGCCACCAAGCAGGAATACGTAGCCTGTCCGGCTGCGCCCATCAGGACTCCACGCCCAGTCGCTGTCTGTGTAGCCGTTGACTACTACCAAACACTGCCGTCGAAAGCAGAGTCCGAGGTACGGTGTGGACACCACGTACCGTACCACTCGCACAGCAGCATGAAGGGCTCTCGCCGGAGGACACTGTGAAAACTGTGTAAGGAAGTTGACGGCAAAGGTAATGTCAGGTCGTGTGGTAGTGGCCAAGTACATCAAGGAGCCGATCAGGCGCAAGTACAGGGTCACGTCCACTGTCTCCCCCAGGTCTACGGGATCATCCACCTTCAAAGCATCCTACCCATCAGGTGTGATGGGGGTGGAGGCTGTAGGAACTGCACCCAAGAGGTCAGCAAACTGCTCCTCCACAACATGGGCGTAATGTGCCTGGTGTAACAAGAGTGTCCGTCGCTGGCGATCACGCACGATCTCCATCCCGAGAAACACGACTGTAGGACCAAGGTCCTTCATCCTGTAGGCAGCCTGGAGAACTGCCTTTTCCTCCTTCACGGCCTCCATAGAAGGAGACGCAATCACGAGGTCGTCCACGTAGACCAGGATGGCAGTGAAGCTGTCAGCTGTCCGTCTGAGAAAGAGGGACGGGTCAGCGTCACTCTGTACGTAACCGACACGTGTCAGTGTACCAGTGATCTCCAAGTTCCAGCACCTGGGTCACTGTTTCAGGCCGTACAAGGCCTTGCGCAAGCGCCAGACCTTGTCACCGACCTCGAACCTAGGTGGCTAGACCATGTAGATCTCCCCCTCTAAGGTGCCATGGAGGAACGCGTTGTTCACGTCCATATGGTGCAGCTCCCAGTCGTGGTGAGCAACAACCCCGAACAGAGCGCAATCCGTGGTCATGCAGCCAACCGGTGCAAAGGTGTCAGTGAAATCCACTCCCTCAACCTGCGAGAACCCCTTGGCCGTCAAGCGAGCCTTGTAATAATCTAGTGTGCCATCAGGCTTCACCTTCTTGCGAAAGACCCACTTGGCCTGTACAGCCCTCCGCCCAGGCGGGGGGTCAACAAGCTCATAGACACCGTGCTCACGGATGGCTCTCAGCTCATCCTCACAAGCAGCATGCCATAGGTCTGCATCGTGAGCTGAGAGTGCCTCCTTCAACGTGCCTGGATCAGGCATCATTGAGGGAGCGCTCCGGGTGGCTAAGACACACGCCTCGGGACTCGGTCTGACCGTGACAAGGTCGGTTGCAGTGTCGCAAGCAACCAAGAACTCTCGAGAGACCAGCTTGTGGCCGACATGACATGCTGGGTGAATCTCGGTGTAGTCTGCCTGGACACTCAGGCCAAGGGCCTTCGTGCCGGGCTCACCACTCTGAACACTTCGAGTCGGTCGTCAGGGCACAGGGTCAGCAGTCCGCTGAGCTCCAGAGGGCAATGGTCGTAGGCGACCATTGCCCTCTAGGTACTCACGCCAGGCTCGCGGGAGTACCTCGACGCAGTGCTCATCTCAGGCTGCGGGGAAGGCTGCTGTGCCAAAGTCGTAGGAGGCATGGGTGGATGCACGGGAGCGGGTGTGACGGAGGGGACTGACACTGGTAAGGGGTCAGGTGTACCAGAGGGGACCGGCACTGGCACGAGTACAAGATCGGGTATGCCAGAAGGGTCTGACATCGACACAGGGTCAGGTGTGCCAGAGGGAACTGACGCTCGTACGGGATCAGGTGTGTCAGAGGGAACTGGAGCCCGCACGGGATCCGGTGTGGAACAAGGAAGTGGCACAAGATCGGGTGTGTCGGACGGTACGGATGAGGCTACTGGACCCACAGCCGCGATGGCTGGATCGTCAGCAGCCGGAGACCGGTCAGCAGGTGAGGAAGCCCAGCCGGACCCATCCGCAGGACTAGTCTCCCCCATCCGCCAGGAAGCCACACAGGTAGGAACGTGGTTGGCGGCTAGCGACAGAATGCTGGACAAGTCGCGGTACTTGAGAGTCTGAAAGAAGAGAGCATCTCGAGACTCGACAATGCGATGGCGAGCAGGGTCCCAAAACCGCCGAGCCTTCGACCGGGGGGAGATGCCGAAGAAGGCACACATGCGTCCCCGACGTGAGACCTTAGAACCATACTGGTCCTCGGTGTACCAGACACAAGCGAGAGACCCCCAAACGCGAGCGAGACGGAGATCAGCGCGATGGCCGAACCACAGCTCATACGGCATGACATGGTCTGGAAGCGGACCATGCGGCAAGCGGTTCCAGACCCACGTCATGTAGGAAAAGCCCTCAAAGGCAAAGGACTCCGGTAGACCGCACTCAGACCGCATAGCGCGAACCGCATCCTCCATGGTGCGGTTCCAACGCTCAGACACACCGTTCCGCTGTGGTGTAGCAGGGGCGGAGAGCTGGTGAAAGATACCGTGCTCGGCAAAGTAGGCATCCATCTCGCCCAAGAACTCGCCACCACGATCTGAACGGAATGTGTGCAGAGTGTGACGAGACTGACGCTCAGCCATCACAAGCCACAGGCGGACTGCCAATGCGGCATCGCTCTTGTGGNGGCAAAGGACTCCGGTAGACCGCACTCAGACCGCATAGCGCGAACCGCATCCTCCATGGTGCGGTTCCAACGCTCAGACACACCGTTCCGCTGTGGTGTAGCAGGGGCGGAGAGCTGGTGAAAGATACCGTGCTCGGCAAAGTAGGCATCCATCTCGCCCAAGAACTCGCCACCACGATCTGAACGGAATGTGTGCAGAGTGTGACGAGACTGACGCTCAGCCATCACAAGCCACAGACGGACTGCCAATGTGGCATCGCTCTTGTGGCGCAGGCTGTAGACCCACCGCATCCGCGTTAAGTCATCAGTCAGGGTGAGAACGTATCGACCCCGATCAGAGAGGGACTCGACTGGGAGAGGGCCGAGAAGATCCGAGTGAACCAACTCAAGTGGGCGCAGTGCCCGGGAGGAGGAGTCAGGGCAAGAGCAGCGATGCATCTTACCCTGGGCGCAAAAAAGACAGACGGTCTTGGGCGGCTTCTCAAAAGAAGCTGCGTCAAGACCGAGGGCTGGCTGAGTACGAATGAGCTTGGACACAGTGTCCGAGCTCACATGGTAAAGGCGACAGTGTAACAAGCGCTGGTGTTCCGGGGAGAGAACACCAGTGACAAACACTCGCGCAGAAGGGGGAGGGGAAGGAGAAGCAGAGGGAGTGCAATGAGACACACGATACACGTCATCAACAACAGAGGCACAAAGCACAACGGCACGTGTGTCAAGAGCAGTCACTATGGCAGAGTCAGCAGAGTGCTCAAGAGTGAGGCCCATCCTGGTGCATGCATGAACAGAGAGCAGGCTGAGCTCAAGAGCAGGGACAAAGAGCACATAAAAAATGTACAAGGGGCCAGACGGACCATCGAACCGCACAACCCCAACTCCCTGTACAGGCAACGACTGACCAGACCCTGTGCGAACAGTCCGAACAGACGCAACAGGACCCAACACAACGAAGTCACTACGACGACAGGTCATGTGATGAGTGGCCCCAGAGTCAATAATCTAGGTGCCACTCGGCTCACGACCAGTTGTCGACACTTAGCAACGTGCCACAGAACACTCTGCCTCTGCTGGGCGCTCAACAGAGGACTCGGAACAATGACGGACAACACGGATGTGTGACTCGGCAAGCCAGTCGATACTACCAGGTCCATCTTCATCGCAAGCCACCATAGCTCCACCACAAGCATTATCACGAGCAACACACGCAGTAAGATAAGCTGTGTCGGGACCACTCGGCTGTGACAACACACTCGCACCTCCCTGAGTACGAAGCGCCAGCAGCTGATGAAGCTCTGCGATTGTGTGATCCCGAGGGTCCACCTCACTGCTGCCGCCTGATGAAACGGGTGCGTCTGCATCACTCGTGGTCACGGCGCACCCAGTCCGTGTGTTGCTCGAGGAAGTCCGCTGTGCGTGCGCCACCTGGAGGCCGCGCATGATCCAAATCCAGTCAAGTGGTTGCTCACACTCTGTGTAGCGGTGAGCGCCTCCACAGTTGTAGCAGTGGACAGAACGTCCACTGCCACTACTCGCCGGCTGCTTCTACTGCTGTTGCTGTCCCTTTCCGCGTCGCTTCTTCCCCTTCTTTCCCTATGCGGCCGCTGGAACGCCCTGAGTGTGGCTGCTCGGAGTAGAGGAGGAGGAGGAGGAGGCGGTCGAGGTGGGATTGGTGAGCAAGGACAGAGGCGTAGGAGGCGTCGCAGTCACTGCTGCAACCAGTGGACTCTGCTGATGAGCGACGGCAGCCTCATGAGCCGATGTGGCATGGATGAAGTAGCCATGGGCCCAAGGAAGCAGCTGTAGTGACTCTGACAGCTCAGAGAGAGCCACACGATCGAAGCCCGTAAAGAGCTTCACGTGGTCCAAATGCGCTCCCATCATGATGGTGTCGAGCACCCACAACTGCGTCCCGCCACCGGTCCCAAGGCGCGTGTAAAGGCGCATCACGCGCCTCCAGTAGTCAGTTGCGGGCTCTGTGGGGCCCTGGCGGAGGGAGTGAAACTCATGTAGTCGGGCCGCCCTCATGGCATGGGTCTCCGCAGCGAGAAGTGTCAGGGCCAACGCCCAGCCCTGACGCGGATCTGCTCCAATCTCGGTCCCGGTCTGACCGAGGAAAGGATGGAAGTCGATCACAGTCTCCCGTGGCATGGCGTAGAGAAGACCCCGCATCGCTCTCGTTGCTGTCCGGGCCTGGTGAGCGTCGCGGGTCTGGTACTGGCTGTGGTAGTACGGCCAGACACCCTCAGAATCGGCCCACACCTGAAACAGGGTCTCCCAGCAATCGAAGCCCTCGTCACTATCGTAACGGGTTGGAGGTGTCTCAAAGTCCTTCGGTCGCAGCTCCGTGGGGAGGGCGACCTCAGGCTCAGGAGATGGCGGGCGGGGTATGGGGAGCCCACCAGGGAGGGAAACACCACCAAAGGTGAATGCTGCTGAACGACGTGTCTGATCCTGACGGCGAGAAGGTGGTGGAGTGGGAGGCTGTGATCCCAGACGTAACTCACGTATGCGCTCCTCAAGCACATGAATCTCGTGCTCGTGTGAGTCATCCTCAATCTCCTCCTCGTCCTAGGTGTCCACCTGTGATGATCGATGCTGAGACCGCCGCATTGTGTAGGGTGTAGACTGCTGAGCGGATGGTGCAGCTCCAGTAGACTGTCCAGGTGGCTGCTGTGAAGCCATCGAACGACCCCGCAGTAACTCCGTGATCTCCTACAACGCGTTGGACTCCCTCTGCTGCTGCTGGGGCATCTCGTCCTGCGACCGACGAAGCTCATCAATCATGCGGGACTGCGACCGCAGGCTCATAACGCCCGAAGAGGAGGAAGAGGGATCAGCGGGTCCTTTGTCCTTGTCACGGACCGGCGCCATCGCGGTGCTCAGTATGGGGCCGAGCGTCGAAAATGCTCCAAACAAGAAAATGACAGCGTTTCTTGAGGATTTGAGACGCTGGAAATTTTTTACTGTCCGGCCAAAAATTTGGCTACGTATGGTGCTGACGGCCAGAAATTTGGCTAAGTGCTGAAATTTGAACATTTCAGCATTAAACATTCAAGGTTGTCCAAATCAAGCGAAATTTGGACCACAGAGGCTCCTGAATGTGCTGAACATGGTGGTGAAATTTTCGGTCGCAAAAAGTTTGAAAAAGTGGCAAAACGTCACTTTTCCCTGTTCTGCCCGAATTTCAGCAGAAAACAAATCTGCGTTGCACTTCAGTCTTTGCTGGTGGCGACAGAGCACGAAACTGAGCGTGAATAGTAGCTCTGGAGAGCTTGAGAGAAGAGCTTTCCAACGCACCCTCAAACGCTGAAAACGGCGTTCGTTTGAAGCCAGGGCAAGCTCGTGCCGACGGGGAGGTGGTGGCTGACGCGATTTTCGTCTGCGGCTCCTCCACGTCCGTGCGGCTTCTAGGAAGTTGCACGGACAGGGGCAGCGGTGGCGCACGCTGCTGTTGTTGCTGCTGCTGCTGCTGCCGTCGAGCTTGACGGCAACGGCCTCAAGCCACTTTGGCGGCTACTGTTGCTGATGTTTCTGATGCCGCCGCCGATGTTGCTGCTGCTGCTGCTGCTG
>SZWC01002675.1:163964-178999 GCA_023375785.1 Penium margaritaceum
GCCCATGCCATGCCAATGCCCATGCCATGCCAATGCCCATGCCCACGCCAATGCTCATGCGTCCATGCGAGTTCCCATTGCACATGCCCATGCCCAAGCCTCCATGCCCATGCCCGCACTCACTTATGCCCATGCCCATGCCCATGCCCATGCCCATGCCCATGCCCATGCCCATGCCCATGCCCACGACCGCGCCCATGCCCATGCCCATGCCTATGCCCATGCACATACACATGCCCATGTCCATGCCCATGCCCATGCCCATGCCCATGACCATGATCATGCCCATGCCTTAATTCCTGCATATTCCCAAACTTGTGCCCATTCTCATGCTTCTGTGCACATCCGGCCAGCACTCTCGGCGTAGCAACACTTTCAGCGCATAGCTACAAATCGGTGCGGGAGAATCCCATCGACGCGGGCTGTTTGTGCGCACCGCACCATAGTCGGCAACGGTGACTGGTGACTTGTCCGACTTGGACGCGGACTCGCCAGCCACCAGTTTCTTCTGCACTGCCTGCCAGCGTAAACGCAAGAGACAAACAAACGTGCCGGAGGAGCAGCTTCTGGCAAGGGAGGAGCGCAGGAACATTATGGACATAGTCATCGGCATTTTCAACACCAGAAGGAGCGACAAAAGCAGCCGAAGCAGCATCAGCGGCGGCAACGTCGGCGGCGGCGGCGGCACAGCAAGAACTGCTGCGCAACAGCAGCAGCAGAACCTCCCCTGATCGCTGTTGCTGCAGCAGCAGCAGCAACTGCTTGTTGCTGTTGCTGTCGTTGGTGATTCTGTTGTTCCTGTTGGTTGCTGTTGCTGCTGCTGCAGCAGCGGTAGCAAAACTCACAGACACGCAGGAGGTACCTGGCACAAACGGCAGGCCAGGCGCACGGCGCGGCATGCCGCCTGCAGCCGCGAACGCCTCTCATCCTCTGACAGAGCCATGAAGCTCGTGCTGCTGCTGCTGCTGCTGCTGCTTGCTTGAGCTCGGACTGGCACTCGACAATATTGTTGCTGAGCCCGGCCGATGGAGGGCGCCCGCAGGTGCGTGATTCGGGATTGGTTCAAAAAGCTCGACGACGAGGACGAGACGAACGAAGCGGTCGCTGCTGGTGTTGCTGGTGCTGCTGCTGTTGCTAATGCCGACTCTGTGGTGTTTCTGAGGGTACTGCTGCTGCTGATGCGTAGCAATGCCGCCGCTGTTGAGCGGTCGCGGTTGAAGTGCTGTCGCGGTTGATGAAGATGAGGGGGGCGATGGGGCAGGTGGTGCAGACTGCCGCGAGAGACGGCGAGCCCCGGACCAATGCGCGGGCGCAGCAGCAGCAGCATCAGTGGCAGCGGCGTCGCAGAGGGGCACGGGCAGCGGCAACGGCGTGTGGGGTCCGGCAAGCCGTTGCAGCTGCGGATCAACAGAGCAAACGCGGCCAACTCTGAAAGCAAATCAGCCGTTAGAACGAGTTGAGGCTATTGGTCTCTTCACGGGCAGCGGCACGTTGTGGCCTAACGTTTTCAATGGATGACGTCATCATGTCCGGTGAACCTGACGACAAGCAATCGGTACAACGTGCGGACGGTATCCGACGACCGGCGATGGGGACTTTTCTCGTGATCTTTCTTGGCTTTCTTGCATGTCCAGGAAAATGTTGGTCGTTGCTCGCGATCAACCCAAAGGTGTCGGATGCAGTCCATGCGATCGGATAACTATAACCTCCAAAGCGAGGTATTCTCGTCATCCATTGCCGGACACCACGGGCGATCCAGCATTTGGCTTAGAACGGACAGGACTGGTAGGGTTCGAAAACCAGAGTAGCCTAGAGACTAATCCCGGCTCCAGGAGTCACAAAATAAGCTACACATTTGTAGACGAGAAATACAAAACCTACCTCGTAACATTAAATAATTATTAAAATTAAGCTTTAACATTATCATTTATACAAGCGTCTTATGCAAAGACCGTGTCTCCTTTCTTTCAAAGAAAACCTCCAAAATTATCTAGCTTGCAAAAAACAATCCATTCAACATTTTCTACGTAAGATTATGCATGATATCATGCAATGAATTAAAATCTTCCCCTTTTTCCCTTGGTCATCACCCTTGAGGAATGGGAGTCTCTGAAAAATCAAAAAATACCCTGGGATCAAACCTCGCCACCCAAAAATCATCAGAGGCTGTAGGAGGTATGAATATTCAATGGATATTCTATATTTTTCGTTTCCAATGGTAGTGGTGACCCTAGCCTTCCTCGAAATTGCATTCGGGATATTGGTGGAAGTGGGCTAGATCCATTTTTGCTTCCGTCTTTCGTGTGGGATATGAGTGATGAGAGTATCTCTTTATTCATATTCTCTTGTATTATCTTGGGGATGTTAGCCATGAGTGTTGAAGTAGGGTTCACTTGGGACCAAGCCAATTGCTCTTGCCAAGTACACAAAATTATTTTACTAGCAATGTAATCCGATGTAAGCCTTTCACGTGTGACCGTAATTGTGCAAAAGAGATATTTAACATGGTGGTTTATTTTTCAGAAAACAATGATGAATAGTAAACGTAGTCGATCATTGATCATACGTTTGGCCATTCGATAAAGCAAAGTTAAATCGTCCCCTTTTGGTCATTTTTAGGGGCATAGGAGCCAGATAGTAAGGGAAGGAAACAGCATTGGTGATTGACATGGATACATCTGTCATGAATTAACGTTGTCGTTTTTTGGTTTCAGACCCATAATTGCATCTTGCACATTTAACTATTTATGTTACAATTGGAAAGTGGTGGTTGGTTACTTTCCCTCCCACTAATCCTTTTCTCTTTTTTTCTGGTTCATCCTTTGTCAAAAATTTGTGCAAAGTTTTCGAATGGTTGTGTTCAAACAATCTTCTTAAACCGTTGGTTACGTTGTTGATGAGATGTATGGAGAAATGTATTCTTTTCAAAGTATATGTGTGCCTTTGGAACCAGAAAAGGGGTGCAACTTTACTCATGAATGCTGGCATATCTTCTCGGTTGTGATGTAAATGTGAAGGTGTTCATTTCAAAAAATTGGACGACACTGCCAGAGCTTGGAAGTGATGGTAATGGGAAGGTAAGTGTGGAACTTTATACTGAAGAATGGTGTGTATTCATAGAGGTTGGCGAGTTGAGCCAGATTAGTCATGACTGAGACGCGAGATAGGGGGATGTGCTGGAAAACTTCACCTAGGACCATATGTTGGTTTCGAGTCAACTCTTTACTCAGTCCACGAAGAATAACATTTGCAGAGAAAAGATAGTAGACTTGAATTCCGTGTGCAAAGGGAAAGAGTTCTCATGGACGAATTCCAAAAGGTTACCCACAATGTTTAGATACCGACTAACCGTGCGCGCCATGCCCAACTTTGACACAAGATGTACAGGATCTCGGTGTTTCAGTCTTCTTACACAAAAGTGGGTATTTTGTATTTTTGTTTGCAGTTAACGTATATGCCGTATTATGAGCGTATTTGTGGAAGCTTCATTCTCTCATGTTTGATGTTGTTTTACATACGGTGAACCACATGCACACTCTTTGCCAATGCTTATGGTTCGGGGCATATCTTGACATTCATTTACAGTCATGTTTACAAATTGAAGATTTTGCATTGTCAACTCCATCCATGCAGGCATCTACACATGCATATGGTCAAGTGTTGCTCCACTCTCCACTCTGCGCATCATGCAACGGATACATTTCCTTATGCGGGATATAGTATGTGCCACTCCACATGGAATGGACTTTGATATCTGGCTTCTGTACAATGCTATGGTTTTGTGGTGAGTGGTTCATTAATAAAGTTGTGTTTATGTCTAAAAAATGCAGCTGTCGGATCACTACATGTAACGGTCAAACCATTACAAGGTACAAATGTGTCCACAACGGAGATGCATACTTATCTCCTTGTAGAAAACCTTATGATACAATTCGACAACACCTCAAAACATAGCAAGTAGAAAAACGATTTCTCTGTGCAAACTTCATGTTTGGACCTCCATTTGATGTGATGATCGAACGGTTATCGGCATTCCTCATCATTGAACCATGTTTGCACCATTGTGTGCAAAACTTTTTGTTGAAAAGTGGGAAAAAAATCCTTGCTTCCAGCATATTGCCGTGGGAAGCTTCTTGTGTTCAGCCACAAAAAGAGTTTAATTGAACAATCATCACATAATATGTGCGTATGTGGGGCACAAAATGAAGATTGGCACCTGAAATCTCGTAGGGTGGCTCTATGTCAATGTATAGACAGTGGCAAAGATATCGGTCGTGCAACCAATATCAAGCGTCAACAAGGGAGGGGTGGGGGCGAAGGGCTGGATTGCAGCATTCAAGTCCCTCTTTGGCTAGTCAATGTTTAACTTTGGCTGACGACCACTAGTCAATGCTTGTTGGGCATCGAGGTGTCGTCCAAACGAGGTTCGATTGACAGCCTGACAAGCTAGAATTTTTTTTTTTTGCATTCATTTTTATGCTTGTCTAGGACTTGCAGTGGGAGAAAACTCAATTTAAACAATGTAGATTCTCTGGCTTGAAAGACCAGCCGCAGGTCAGTCGACATGCAGTTAGCACTCCTTTCTTGGTCATATTGCGGAGGGTGAAAACTCTGACCCCTCCTGTTTTTCAATCGTGACCTTCATTCCCCCCTCACTCGGAACAAAGCAACCCATTTGTCTCTTCCTCGGAGGAATGAGCCTGATTCACCCCTATGCACAGGCATTAAGCCCCATCCACCCACTTGCTTTTGCCATGTTCAAGTAGCGACGCATACATTTGCTTGAGCATGGAAAAAAGAGGGATGCAGGTGGTAGACCGTGGCCATTGGAATGGAGGACCGCAATCCAGAGGGGATGGAAAATTTGAGGACGAAAGCACCGGCCGACGACTGTTGGACCACATTAACTGCGTGAAACACCGCCTCACACCCCATCCCCTTCGCAGCCCACCCCCACAATCCCGTCTTTGATCAAGGCTCTCTTCATTGAGGGCTGCAATTGAACGGGTGGCTGGTGGGCCCGGGGCGGGGGGGAGGGGGGGGGGGGGGGAGGACTCCTCCGGAAATTCCAGCCAACGGGCATCAGCCGGAATCCCCGGGGCTCCAAGAATAGGGAGTAAAAAATTCCCATTTTTTTCTCTTCTTTGTTTTTCCGGTTCTTACCCTTGTTTGAAACTGTAGCGGCTGCATCTCGAGCTCTTTCTCTTAATCATCATTGGAGCTCGCAAAATGAGAATCTCTGTCCGGGTGAGGGGTTCCCCTCCCATGTTGGACTAAGGAAGAATCACCATCAATGACCCTGAGCAAGGCGACTTAAAGATTTTGAGTCTCCTAAGGCCCCTTTCCGTTTTCAACCTCACCCCTCGTTCTAGGACTTGAGTAAGGGGTTTTTGCCTCAAGCTTGTTAGCTTGCGTACGTTTTTCTGAGTTTTCTGTCAAAGTCACACTACTTTGCGATTTTTATGTATGTTTGATGCAATGGTGTGAAATTATTGCCTGCGCAGCACTCTGGATGATTGCGCCCGAGCACCCATCCTCTGGCCCTCTCTCTTGCTCAATCCCCTCCCCTCATCTGTCTCTCTCCCAACAGCAAGGTGGGAAGGGCAAGGGCGAGGGTGTGGGGCCACTAGCCTTGCTCGCAAGGCTTGGTGGACCCTTGGCGGCCGATCAAGCCACCGGCTTTATCAATGGCTTGGGTTGGCCGGTGGGTGGCTGGCTGGTCACCTGACCAGCTGCCAGCCAACTAGTTGGCCGGTTGCGAACTGGCCAGCAGCCAGCGTTTGGCTGGTCGCAAGCCAATCCTTGCAATGGCAAGGGCTAGCAGCAGCCAGCCCTTACCCCAAGTGAGGACGCTGAGGTCCGAACCGGCCCTCTCGCTACATTTTTCCACACTCGTTATGAACCTTCTCGGTTTTTTAATTAAATTAGGAGTGCGTGGCCATGAAACATCAATATTGTGAAAGAAACTCAATGATCTTCAGTCACTAGCTAATCCATGAACAAGTGCATTGCACTTTAACCTAAGCTACAGTTTTTAGGTGAGCACAGCTAGCGATCCCCCTCTTTTTAGGCTGCAGTGTCCGCGCGACAACCATGTTAGGCATCCCCAACCTCCTATAGTCACTATCTATGAATGCCACTTGGCAGGAATGCTTTTCACTTGTTCCATATTCAGATGGTGCATCGTACAAAGTGCCGATCTGTGCAACCTGACAGCTCACTACAGCACTCGTTGACCACACCAGTGGACAAGCGAGATTCAGGCTCCCATGGATTATGTTCAATTAACTTACCGGCCCAATGAAAAAGGTATTCCCTAACAAGTGATAACCAAAGTGTACACTCTTGGTGTTGGAGCAGGCAACAGACCTCGTGTGGCCAACGATAGCAAGGACTGCCAATATGGTGGTGGCTGAACTGCTCCTTGTGCTATGCATGGAGACATCGAATTCACATGAAATATATCGTCTATTTCATCTTTGGCAGAAGCAGGGATTGGTATGCCACTTGCCCCATGTGTGCAGTAGTGAGAAATGGCCCAATCTACTTCGGAGTAAGTTTTTCGCACACTTGGCAATTTTAGCCAAAGGTTTTAATGCAAAGAAAAACCTTGTCGCCAATGTCAAATGAGACTTCACGATGACTTTTGTCCACATATGCCTTTTCTTGTTGCTTAGATGCTTGAAGGCATCCTTTCATCTCCTATAAGGAGTCAATGTACATCACAAAGGCTTGAGAAGAAAGAACCTACCCTATTGACCCTTCATTTCGATGTTAATGTTTTTTCCCTCGTCAATTTTTGCCCATTTTCTTCCTACGTCAAAACAAACATTCCACCAAATTGATTTCAAACGGCATTTGCTAAAGTCAAGGGTATAGGCACGCATTTTCGTTTTTGGCTTGTTCGCACTTGCTGTTTAATTTTTGTATCCTAGTGGAGACCTACTTTCATGAGAAATGTGTGGAAGTAGCTGTCAAAGTTTGTTCTTGTCCTCTTTGTCAGCGATGATATGAGCATGCAAAGATTGACAACTCCCAAAGTAGAAAGCTTGAACAATGGAATTGTCCAAAAAAGGAGATCCGTATTACATCACATGCCAATAAGCATCCTACACTGCCACCTCATCCTCCTCCTCCACCTCCTCATCGTTGAAAATCACTTCTGCTGCGAACGGTGCGGCGGCATGCTTTAATGCTGGGTCAAAAACACGCGTGAACCCAAAGAGAGCCCATGCGTTTTTCACCAAGAGCTCCTCATCCCTGATGTATTCCCATACCTAAAAAAACCATGTGCATGCCTCTTCTTTGACCTCTTTCATACCGATGGACATGCTCCCCCCCTCACAACTATGCTCGGCACCCCATGATGCAAACAATCCCTCGAGTTTGTTCTTCAATGGAAGGATGATGCCAACATCCGCTGGCTGCGCCTTGCTTGTGCATCCTGCCGGTATGTAAACAATGCACATTGCAGTGCGGACACCAAGTTTCCAGGACAAGGAGGAGATTGGTCCTGCCCTCATGGACTCCCAATATGCGACATGTTTTTTTCTTGTAGGGGACAACGATCTTGCGGACCCACTCCTTTGTGGTGTAAGCATTTTCCTGACGAGAGTGCGTACACGTCAGGTTCCAGCCGGCATCGTGAAGCTTGCCGGCCTTGTCACCACGTGGGATGTACCTGGCAGTCTTGCCGCCAAAAATCAGCTTCATGGGAAGAAACTCACCATTCATTGATGATGCCACGAGGGCCGTAATTGCCCGCTTGTCCCCCAGGCCGAAGATGCTGACCTTTTTCGCTGCCGGTTGGTACACACATGTGGCCAGCAGTTGGCATCAGTTAGATGGAGGTGTGATTGCCATTGATGACAAGGAAGGGATGGACGCCGTACAGCGACACCATACAGGCTGCTCGCCGATGAAAGGTTAGGATTGTTTTCTCATAGTCCGCAGGAAACTTCTGAGCAACAGTTGTTCAGTCGCACCAACTCCAGCACAACTCCCTGCGGACAAACGTCCGCACCCTCATACTGCTTCTTCAAGATCTTTGAACCTTCTAAAAACCACCCAGAGACAGTGCTTGGAGCAAGATGATCAAACACAGAAAAACCATCAGGGGTTCTAAAGGTGCGTCAAAGATGTTGCACCATCGGGTAAGCGGACGGTTGATATTTGCAGGCCCTGTAATTGGTCTGGAAATGACCAATTCCGAACCAGTCGGCACATTTTCTATACTTGTGAGAAGTTGCCAAACTGGCTCTTGGTCCTGCTGACATCGATGTCGTTCCCTCCAAAACTGCGATGGCCAGGCAGGTCGGTGTCCGTGCTGTCGTCAAAAGACTTCTCCTCCAAATTCGAGGACGACGAGCTGTCCACATCGGACCTGATGTTGCTGTCATGGTGCTTCTTGCCCCCAGTCGGCGAACCAATGACAAGCATCATTGCACGACGCAGCCTCTCAGAATGTCGTAGTGTATGGACTTTGACGTCCACCGGGGCCTTCCCCTTCCCCTCAGCATTAGGAGGACGGCAAGGACCACGGTTGGCGACGTCCACCGGGGCCTTGCCCTTCTCCATACTGGCTGGATGATGGTGCAGAGCACTTGCGGTGTTTATGGTGGAGGTAAGAGGGGCCTTGGACGTGCGTGCACCAGGGGCATAGATGGTGAACATCCGAGGAGGGGCATCCCGAACCGATGTCGTTGGCAGGCGTGTTTGCTGCTGTTCCTTTGGCATGCTTATTACCAAAGGAACACCAGCTGGAATTGTAAGGGACGACTCTGTGCTCGGCCTGCTAGGGTACATGCCCACGTATACCAGAGAACACTAGGTGTTGATGGAGTCATCAAAAGTCAGACGAACGGCCTTCCGAGGGCCCCCAATAGGGCGTTTTGGAGCAGGAGCGCGTGGAGGGGGCGTTGCCAACTTGCTTAGTGAAGCCGGCGAGTGCGTTCCTCCATAGAAACCTTAGAGAGAAAGCGATCCATGGTGAATGTTGCCTTAGAAAAACAGGGGTGTAGAATTGTGAAGAAAGAAGCATGTAGGCATGAATGAGTCGTGCACTGACTTTTGTCAAATGCGAAGATTTCAGTTGCCGCTGCTCCACAACGTCGCTGCAAGCACTGGTGGGGCCCTAGCGTTTGCATGTGGGATGGCCGACCATAGCAACGTTGGAGATTTCTTTGACAGGCGAGAGTAACAGGTACGAGGAATGGTAGGACGTCAAAATCAAGGAACACCAAGGAAATGAAGTCGGCCGTTCGCAGAATTAAAGAGTCCACCAGGTATTTTTTTGACAAAATTAAGAGACCATGTAATTGATTTGAACCCAGGAAACTGTGAACGAAGTTAAGGAGCACTAAATTCATGAAAATTCACTCGTCAATATCAGGGATCATTTGGGTATCTTTCTATACTCCCACTTTTCACTATTGGCGAAGACACCATAGGATGCTCATCACTGTTCAACACGAACGGTGTGAACTACGTGGAATCATTCACGTAGTAATTCAGCACAAACTCTGCCAGTGCTAGGAATGGATCCCATTCACTCATGCTAGGGCCCACATACATGTAGAGCATCTACTCCAGACTGCAATACATTCACTTTGATTGTCCGTCGGTTTTTGGGGTGTGTATTAGGAAAAGAAAGTTCTTTTGGACTTGTGTAACGGTACGTCCGTACCTCCCTCCAAATATATTAGTTTATAAAAGAAGGCTGTCTCGGCTACAATCTACCAATACACCACCCCAATACACTTTCAGCTGCTTGGGGGGAGGGGGGGGATCTGGATATAAGGACCCCCCCTCCTCTCAAAGTGGACAAGTGTATCGGGAGAATGTATCTGGTAGAGAGAAAGAAAAGAGACTTATGTGCATCGACATGACGTACTCCAAAGTCAAAGATTTGAAGCATCCGACGTCTCTCGCTTTGTCTACGTAACCAGCTATAAGGCTGTACACAAATAGTCCAGTGTACTTCATTCCCGTGACAACAAGACCCAACTTGACCCCCACACCCCCCCTCCCCCCGGAAAAATCCCCTAGTGTATTGGGGAACTGTATTGGGAAGGATATTGGGGGAACAAAGTTTATTTTGGACTTTTTAATGGCAGGTCCACACCTGCCTCCAAATACACAAGTTTAAAACAGAAGGCTCCCCCAGCTACACTCTCCAATACACCACCCCAATACACTTTCAATTGTTGGGGACGGGGGGATCCTGATATAAGGCTTTGAAAAATTTCTATTCCTCTGGTTTTACAAAGAGCAGCATGTAGACGTCGCATGGCGGCGTCGACATGTTGAAATCACTATCATTACCCCAAAATATAAGAACCCCCTTATAGAGGAATGTTTTCTTAGGGTTCAATACGTTGTGCCTAATGGATTGAGATTCAAGGAAGACATTATCCAAGGTTGAAAACAATGTTACAGAGAGCGATCCAAGTCACTCTCCGCCACCCCCCCTCATGGGCTCATCGATTCCTCGCAATACCCTACTGCTCATTGATTTCGACGACTGGTTTTTTTGGAATCTAGGAATTGTTGATTTTGACCAGGGTTTAATGGTATTACTATTCCATTGAATTTGTTGAGCAACTTATGCATGGTTCTTTAGTTTTGACAACAGGTCAAGGTCAATTTCTTTGTGTTTGTTTGTTTTGACGTCGTGCGACCGTTTGCGAGTGCGCGCGCATGCATCGAGTTGGACTTTTTTTCTTAGCCCAACGGTCATGAGCGCGACGATGAAGGTGGCCATAGGAGCGCATGCAATACCATCGCGCGAAGTGTTGAGCTGCCATTGCCTAAGGCCTTCATGTCTTCATAAAGGCATAAAGGCCGTGGGAAAGAGCAGCTACACACGTCATTGTTTACCTAGACCCAACTTCTTCCTTCCCTCAGCCACCATGGACCGGTTTTTAAAAAGGTGTCCGCCGACGAGAGGACTCGGTGTCTGCATGAGGCCGCTTGTCAGGGTCCTCCTCGGCGTCCCATGCCAACGAGGCGGCCTGTTGGACGTCCGCGGAAGCTGACGAAGCTGACGATGGACAACATGGAGGCTTCGCGCATGCATGCCAACTTTGTCGGCACGTACGTGGAGTCTCCGCTGTTCCTACCCGCTGCTCCGGTAGAGGACAAGGCGTGCAACTCCACGTTGATGCCGTGTCCCCCCGGAAGTTCACGAACTACATGCCTGGAGCAAGCAAGTCATCTGCTGCTGCTCCACAAGCAGCTTCTTCCCTCTCTCCCCCTCGTGCACGTCGTTTTACAGTGGCCGAGAAGGGTAAAGCACGTGTGGAATCCACACCCCCTCCTCCGCTGCTCGTGGTGCACGTCGTTTCGAGCAGCCAGTCAGCGTCATCGGCGGAGTCCGGAATGTCAAGTGGGACAAAGGAGGAGTCGTCAGACGACTCGACCGACACGGACTGCCTCGCGACGCAGCTCTCCGAGTCAACAACGTCCACATCAGCTACATCATCTGCATCTTTGAAGAAGCGTGGCCGCTACTGCGACTGGTTCGGTAGCGGACACTTTAAGACAATTTTCAAGTTGTACAAGACTCATCCGATGGCTTACACCACTGTTATGCATATTAGGAAAACTTTTAGGACTCCTGATGGTTATTTAGTGTATGACAGACTTGCTCCTAGCACAGTGGCAGGATGGTTTGTGGATGGTACAAAAGTAGTGAAAAAGCAGTACGAGGGTGCGGTGCCTGCTTCTATCGTTTGTGCACCATCTGCGCCTATTGGAGAGAAAAAACAGAAACATGGGTGCAAGGGTAAAAGTTCTTGGCTCAACGAATACCCCGCGATCATTGATTAAATCAACGAGATTAAATCAACGCTTCGGGATGCTCGGTCGGCTGGACATGCCCTCAACTCAAAGATCATCCGTCGCGAGATTCGTGGGGTCATTGCTCGCCACGCCCCAGATGAGCTGGAAAGGATGGGAACACATGCTTTTGCTCGGTCATGGGTCCGTCGTTTTATGAAGAGAGAGCTTCGGTGGACGTGGCATAGCGGAACTACTGCTGCGCAGAAAGTGCCGGATGACTACGACAAAAAGATCCTGACTTTCCATCACTGTGCAGCATGCATGGTGAACCTGTACGGCATCAAACCCTTCATGGTGCTGAACTGGGATCACACTAGCATCCAGCTTCTTCCCTCAGCAGGTCACACGTACGCGCCTACGGGGTCCGAGGACATCCAGAGCGTGGGCCTCGAGGACAAACGTGCCATCACCGCGCTTGTCACATCGTCCATGACCGGTGAAGTCCTGCCGATGCAGCTGATTTTTGGCGGGAAGACCTCTCGCTGTCTTCCACGTGGAGTCCACGCCCAGGCCCTCATCGACCCTGGCTGGAACCTGACGTGCACGCCCTCCCATTGGGCTAACGCTGACAGGACAAAGGAGTGGATTGCACCATCGTCCACCCGTACTACAAGAGGACGTGTGCGGCGCTGGGGGTCCGTGAGGGCGAGGCAGATCTGCTGCTCGTGCTTGACACCTGGCGTCCGCACGCATCCGCTTCTTTTCAGCTGTGGCTGCAGGACAACTTGAAGTTCATGCACACTGTTTACATTCCTGCAGGATGCACATCGAAAGCGCATCCTGCTGACGTGGGCATCTTTCGCCCGCTTAAAAACAAACTGGAAGAAAAATTTTCGATGTGGGGTACGGAGCGTAGTCGTGAGGGGGGGACGATGCAAATCGGCATGAAAGACCTCATGGAGGAGGCATGCTCATGGTTCATGGATGCATGGGACTACATCGGTGAGGCAGAGCCCATGGTCAAGAACGCATGGGCTCGCTCGGGTTTCACTTGTTTTTGATCTGGCATTCTTTCGTGATGCAGCCCCATACGCCGGCGAGCTGTTGTTCCATGACGAGCCATTTAATGAGGAGGATGTTGTAGAATAGGTTTTGTCATGTGTCTTGCGGATATGCTTATGAGTGTGAAAAAAGTGTATTCTTGCCATAATCTCGCTCCATGCTTGACTCTTTGACTATCCAAATATTTGCAACTTAAACGTATTGCCTAAAATTGCCGAATGTTTTTTCACAGTGGTCTAAGTATTGTTTCCTGTTTCTTTCACACCCAAACAAAGCAGCAGTGGCACCCAGACCCTAAACAGGGTAACTCATGAGGTAGACCCTAGAATTCGTCGAACCACATTTTATGATAGTTTAATAGTCCCTCGAATTCGACGAGCACATCAAATTCGGCGACTTTCAACTAGGTCAAAAATACTTTTTTAACAAAATTATCAAGCAATTGAAAGGGAATCTACTAGGACCTGCTACTGCGGGGGCCAGCACGTGTCCGCGCAAAAGTAGAATCCTAACATCCCACAGGTAAACTGGTGTGTGTTTGTGTACGGTTTGTACGTCTGCAGCACGAGGGTCGGTTCGGCCTTTTCCACCCTCGTTTAAGGTGAGGGCTGGCCGGCGACCAGCTCTCGCCATTGCGAGGGCTGGCTGGTGGCCAGCCACACGCTGGCAGCTGGCTAGCTGGCAGCAGGCCGGCTGGGTGGCTGGCGGCCAGTTAAGGGACTGGACGGCCACCCACTGGCCAGCCCCAGCCGCCGATCGAGCGGGTGGCTCGATCAGTGGCCAAGAGGCCACCAATCTTTGCGTGCAAGGCTAGTGGCCCTGTACATTGGTCCTTGCCCCCCTCTCCTCGCCATTGGGAGCGAGACAGATGAGGGAAGGGAGGTGAGTAAGAGAGAGGACAAGAGGGCGGCTGATGTGGTGGTGTGAAGGTGTCCAGCGTGCTACGCACGCGACCATGTTGTGCCATTGCATCAAACTCAAATTGAAGTCAAAAGTAGTATTACTTTGACAGAAAATTGAAAAAAACTCATGCGAACTCATGAGTTTGAGGTAAAAACTCCTTGTTTGGGTCCCAGAGCAAGAGGTGAGGCCAAAAACGGAAAGCGGCCTCTGGAGACTCAAAACATTCAAGTCTCCCTGCTCAGGTTCATTGATGACAATTGCCCCTCACTCCACCATAAGGGAAAACCCCTCACGTTTACTGAGATCTCCATTCTACGAGGTCCAACTATGACCAAGAGCAAGAGCTGGATATGCAGCAACTACATTGGTATCAGAGCCAAAATGACCCGCATGACTAAGGACTCGTCAACTTTGACTCCTAGCATCAGATCGCTGCCGATGGCAGCACCAAGCAAAACCAGCGTATAAGGGGCTTGCAATCCAATTTTTTGATGAATCTGGACCCCGTAAATTGTGTTAGGTAGCTCTTAGTGAGCCTTTCCACGTTTTCCAGCTAACAAGGATTCTAGCCCCATCCTTGAATGCTGCCAAAAGTTTCTTTTTTGGATGGGATTATTGTTCTCTCTCTCTCTCTCTCCTCCCTCCACTTCTACCCTTCCTAGATTTCTTGTGGCCTCTTTAGAGGAGGTCTTGTTGTAGGAAGGTTCCTCCACGTGGAGGAAGCCTCAAGCCCTGAGCAGGAACCAACAAACAAGATGGTGCCACATGTGGAGGACAAAGGATATCACTCCATGCACGGTGCTTCAAGGATGAGCTGTGCCAACAAAGGGAGGACAAGAAAGGTCAAAACAGTCCAACGGAGGCAATGGATGACCCAAGGATGCAATAAAAACAAAACAAAGACCGCAGAATGAAGAAGGGGAACCAAACCCACATCCCCTCCGTGTTCTATCCCTTGTGAAGTTTCAGATTGTCCCTTGTCTTTGATCTAGTGCGGTGAGTCACGACATACAAAATCCACATGCTTGTGCCATTCGTGGTGGCATAGAAAATTACTTGTATTCTACCACGAGCTTGTGACAACCTTGATGGCCTAGGGGCGTAAGTTTTTCTATCGCATGGTTGAGCTGTCTTAGAAAAGTAAAAAAGTCTTTCTAGTTGCCTCACTGGCATTTATTCCCAATCACCCCAAATCAATGCACTTGCTTGTGTGTGTATGTGTGTGTGTGTGTGTGTGTGTGTGTGTGTGTGTGTGTGTGTGTGTGTGTGTGTGTGTGTGTGTGTGTGTG
>SZWC01002675.1:180364-202433 GCA_023375785.1 Penium margaritaceum
CAGAGAGAGAGAGAGAGAGAGAGAGAGAGAGGGAGAGAGAGAGAGAGAGAGAGAGAGAGAGAAAGAGACATTGGATGCTTGAAATTGATGACTTTGGACAACATAATGTAGATGTACACAAGTAAGCCTTTTCTTCTCTCTACCACATACACACCCCGGTACCACTCCCCTAATACACCATGCATAAGGGACAATTTTTTTGTTTTTGTTCCAAAACATGGGCAAATGGGTTATTTAGAGAAAAGTGTGGGAAAATCAGCTTCATTCTTTGTGGTAAGGATTATATTCAAGTTTTTCCCTGCTGCGGATGCCTATTCATGAAGATGTAAGAAAAGGATGCTGGCATTTAGAAGATTTAGTGAAAGATCCGTCAAATCTAGATAATGAGAGAGTATTCCCACCCACGAAGTATTTTTTCTTGATGTATCGCAAGTGGATTGTGTATCGCATGACGTCCTGTCTTTGATAAAACAATGTTTGTGTATATTATTCAATGTGTGAAACTTGGTGTTCAGCGCCACACGATTGATTGATTTGACTACCCAGATGCAAAGAAGCCATTTTGACTTCCTTCATGGTGCGTTTAGTTAAATCAATGAGTCCTAAAATTGATTAAACTTAGCCGTGTTTTGTACGGCATCGTTCAATGTTGACCAATGTTGTCTTCTGTTTAAATGACTCTTGATGCTGAATACCAAGCTAAGCCTCCATGCTCAATGAAAGATGGCAAAACACATCTCGCCCAACATATTGACAATACTGATGGAAGCAAGGTTAACGAGCTTGTCCTTGATTTGTTCTAGTCTTGAAAGGTGTAACAAAAAAGGTGAGATGCAATATAGTCAATCTGAAAGGAAATACTTGTTTGATGCAAATGCATGAAAACGGTAGAGCTAAAGATCATGTATAGATAAAATGACATGATTTGTTTGATAAATTCATCGGACAATCCAGGCTCCTTTTTTGCAAGCCTGAATGCATGTTCTTATCAGTAATTGATGGTGAAGGAGGATGGAGAGGATAGGAGAAGCAAATAAAATGACATCACAAACGTATAATGCCAAAAAATATGTGCCTTATTCCTACCAAGATTATGTCTTGAAGAAACTGCGGTGTTGACATTTACGGTTTTTTATCAAGCATCCATGGATGTTTGTGGGTACTGGACATGTCTCAAAAAGTGTGAAGCAAAACCAGGGTTTTTTGTTTTGGGCACACAACGCACTTGATAAAAAGAGTGGGGAAGGCGTGGGCTTTTTATTTTTTCTCCTAGAGAGTGGATGTTTCTTGAATGAAAAGTTCAACGGTGAGTAACCTACTCAGGTGGGCAAACACAAATTGTCTCCACAAATATTTCTGTTATTGGCATGTCATCCAAGAACTATGTCCGGCCATGTATAGTTTGAGAGGATAATCATGGGATTCCTTTAAGGAAATCAGAGAATTTCTTTTGCGACCTGCTGCAAACATAGAGGGAGCATAGTTTATGATCACAGGGTGCAAGAGAAAGAAGTGCCCTGCCATTAGAAGATTATGTGTGCATTTTTTTTCCACGTTGCTCGAGATGGTTTGAGGAAATCGTTGACCCATTCGGTACATTGGGCTGTCATTTAGCAAGGGGGATACAGTTGTGGACTACTGCAAGAATCTGGAGTTGAGATATTGATTGATGGAAACACATTTCATTTGCAGTGGGGTTTTGAGCTCATTTTGATTTTGTATAGGCTTTCAGGTGTCTCAGCATCAGAAAATGGCGTGTAGTGAGCACTTCATATTAGATTCCCATTATTCTCCAGGAATTACTTTGTTACTCGTGCGACACACACCTGATGCATCCTTATGACTGGCTTCACCCATTCGTGGCACATGCGATTCTCTCAGTGACCAGGGCCTCGAAACTCTGTGATTTGTCTCAATTCCTAGAGAGACCCCATTTGGTGTGCTTGAGCTGCCTGTGTTGGGAGAACTTGTTCTTTGTGCTCAAATGATGTTTCTATTTCTATTGTGTGTTTCTTACATTTTCTTGCAGGTCGAGACTCGGGCACCCGTTCACATGTTCCAGTGCCTCAGGAAACCTGTTTTCTGGTTCTTTAGTTTGCTGGTGATGCTGGCTCTCTACCATTGCGTGCAGTTCAAAAATTTCTTGATGGGTGAGACCCGGGCACGAGACCTTGTTTGGTTTTTTTTTTTCTTTCTTTGGTGTGTGTACTCCCTGTCAATTCATTTGAGCATGATGGGGATGATGGGGCCTGACAGGCTAAAACCAGTCCCCGTTACATAAGTGAAATGTGGGCTCATTGTACATTCTCCTGTGTTCTTAAGTTATGCATCCTGCATTTGGCCAAATGTTGGCGATGTAATCTTTCATCTCACCACCAGAGCTCTTGTTTGGCCTAGCATGTCCAAGAATTGTTTTGACATTGGAGAACATGGGGGCTGTGTGAGGAGAAAAGACCTTCTAACACTTACGTGATGGGCTCAAAGCGAGTTCTAAAGCTGAAGTGGAAGCAGGATGGTAGCATTGACAAGTACAAGGCAAGGGTCATGGCAAAGGGATTCTCTCAGCGCGCAGGGTCTGAGTTCGATAAGACCTTCGCATCAGTCGTCTATTTTGCCTCCATCAGGATAACCTAGGATAGGCACTTTCAACCGGAAGCAAGGACCACCGTCTCATGGTTTTCCCTACCATGAAAGATGGATGCCATTATTGCCACCAATGTTGGCAGCGCCTTTGTGAGTGACATCCACCCTGGCTCCCGCCCTGTGCATCTTTTCACGTTGCACAGGAGGTGGACTTTTCTGAATTGTCCCTTACTGGAGCTGTGGCAAATCTATACATCGAGCTCCATAAATTGAAGCAGATCATTTAGCTATCTCTTGAACATGTTGTCTCTGAGCATCCATTTTCTATAAGTCCGCTATTGACCATTTGTCCTTGTCGTCCCCGTCTTCCTATGAGGGGGCTTCTCCATCTGCGCTGTACCTTCTCCATCTGCGCTGTACCATCCCAGCCTGCCACCATTTTCTCCATCCTCCACTTTTTTATCGTTGCAATCACGAGGGATGAGCCATTTTCTAGCACTTACCCAAATCTGTCTCATACTTCATGGATTTGTTAGCGAGCAGCACATTGCACCCTTCTTATCTCTCACATGTCTGTGTCTTCACCAAATCATGTTCCTATGTTGGTCAAGGGGGGATGTGTGCATCCAGCCACAACAACATGGACAATGATAGTAAGCACTGGACTTGGATAAGGAGCACCAGCCATGTCTATCGGAGCACGATTTCTTGGTGCATCCATAGGACCTGCTGAGTTGGTTGGAGCTGGGGCGCCAGGTGCCTGTGCAAGACATGTAGCATGAGCTGTGTTTGCATCATCTATGACGTCAATGTCATCTTCTCCATCAGCTTCATCCGTTGCATGAATTACATCATTATGCAATTCCTGAGTCACGTGGCCTGATTCTCCGGTCTAGAAAACAGGGCCGACACAGTGGCAACTGCCGACCGTCCAATGGAGTTTCACCCAAGGATCACGATCACCTCCAAGGAATCAACTATGCCTCTGGTGAGACCTAATTACCCAGGTGCTTTCACTCAAGGTCTTAGGGGCTCCCGCCCTCTAAGCCTTCTTCTTCCCTGGTGTGGGAGCCCAACAAATGAAGTCAGCACTCTCACACGAGCAAGATTACAACCTCCGTAGCAGTTCATATCAAGCTCAGTCTCAAGCACATAGCTCAAACAAGAGACATCAAGTGAAGGACCAGTTGAGACAATGGCAAGTACAAGGCATAAATAGCTGAGGAGTGACTTTGGTAGCCGAAGCACGCGCGCCTTGGCCGATGTCACTCCTTAACTTAAAGAAGTCATCCCCTCAATAAGGGAAGTCATCCCCTGATCCAAGGCACATCTTGCATCTTCCAATCGGACCATTGGATCGGCCCAAAGTTTGGAAAGCTGACGATTTGGCACTTTCTCTTTCCATCAGTACAGTCAGATTGATGATCCGTCCAGCCATCATCAGAAACCCAGAGGACTTATCCTCAAACAAGGACAGTGCATACATGGTCTGTCGGACGAGACCCAGGGGACTTGCTCCACACGAGCAGTGCATGCCTGGTCCGTCCACTACTTGCAAATTCTGGAAACTAGTGGCCAAGGGGCATCCAAACAACAACACATTAATGTCCACAGCATCAGCAATATCCAATGCATCGACAGCATTTGCACCTTCAGAAGCATGAGCTCCACAGGCTGCATCAGCTACACTAGGTAAATTAATTGCATCATAAGTGGCATGAAGTGAATTTTCAACTTCTACACCTTCATCAATACCTATTCCATTATTTGGATAAGATGAATATGCTAAATAGATGATCTACACCATCACATACATCAGCAACACATGCACCATTGGTTGAATGGAATACATCGGCTACATCGGATCCATGCTTGGTGTCTATAGCATGAGTGGTGTAAGCAGCATTGGTAGCATCTACACCAACAACCTCTCCAGACACAACAGGCACAACACTGGTTTTGGCAGCATCACCAATTCTAGGTGTGTTGATAGTGACACCTGTTGCGGTGGTACCAGCTGCGTTGGCAGTGCCAAGTGCAACAACAAAATCTGCACCATCTGTAGCATCTATAGCACTTTCATCACTGGTTACATCAGCTCCATTACATGCATCTGCATGAGTGGTGTCTATTGCATGTACAACATCATCGTCTGACTTCCCATCCCTTGCAATAATGAAAGGCACCCTCCACGAGCTCGTGAAAGATCTGGCAGCTACATGTTACTTATCAGAATAGACACCGATTTCTCTATGTGAGGTTGTTGTGGTGCCTTTAGTACAGTTTGACCCCCTTCCTCAGTCACCTATGCTAGCAGTATTAGATGTATTGGTTGTATCAGAATCTCTAACCGCAGCTTCACCATCTGTAGCATTAGCTTCATCAGCTGCAGGTGTTACATCAGCTACTACCACACACTAAGTATCAGCTATTGATACTACATTGGACATTAGAGTTAATCCTGTGGCTGAGATCACAGGAGAAGTCGTGGGGTCTTGTCCACCAATGGCAGTGGAGACAAAGTCAGTTTGCCTCATCGAGGCAGATTGTTTTCCTTGGAAGTGAGTGGCAAATCCATGTGGCTTCTACAGCATTTTCTAGCATCCCCCCGACATCCCCGAATGTGCCTGATCAATTCTCCACCAGGGTCATGTAGCGGAACGATTCCATACTCATGGCTTGAGTGTGCAACTTGAGAGATGCATAGAAATAGCTGTATGAAACATGAAATACTTTGGCTGAGGTACTCGTTTAGGTTTCTAATGGACACAGCCTTTGAAAACTTTGGCGTATGATAAGCGCCATGCATGTGAAGGTACAATGTTACTGATGGACTTGAGAAATCTCATTCAGAAATCCAGGGATTTGATGATATCAAGGAATTTCTTGGAATCTTGGCCAAAAAAGCCTCCAAGCAATGGCATAGCCATTTGGAGTTCACAACACAATGGGCTAGAAATATAGTAGGAAAAAATCCCACTTGAGGATATTTAGGGATTTGTGAATGTGAGGAACGTAATCACCCCCTCCCCCCCCTCCCACCACTTTTATCTGTGAAACCCAGGCGTATTGAACGGTAATGGTTGGTATGACGAAAAACAACCATCATATGATTGATGTCTGGTTGACTTTCCTAGGGCTACCAGGTGTTTTGCATTGCATGGCAGCCCTGCCATGTCATTAGATACTCAATCACTTTTCTATGTCTGCATTATCTAAGGATGCCTTCAATCACGTGCACCATATCCTAGTCCACTTGTGAGTAAGATTGGAGAGTGGCACTGTCACCATTGCATCACAAAGGACAAACATATGGTAGTAGTTGCAAAAGGCAAGGAACACATACACATCATATGTAACTTCGGTCACTCTTGCTCGGCCAAACCTTGTGCGGGTCCATGGTAATGTGTCTATTACCAGTAATTTGTCCAAGGATTTAAAAAATTTCCATCGCAAAATCATCTTGGGAGAACTTTGAAAAACTTTCTCCAATGGCAAACACATTGGTCAACCAGAAGGGAATCACCAAAAACTTGTACTGGAAACATCGAATGCAAAAGGCCCTCTTTTTCACATCTTTTATCGCGATGCCAATTTAGTGGTAGCCAGATTAGAGGCTGATCTTTGTGAACAAGCAAGCCACAAAAAGCTGATCAAAGAGCTTCAGCTTGTGGAAGCAAGTATCGGTTTTTAACCGTCAACTTTTCATGCTCAGTATTCCATGTGCATCTCTCTTGTCAAACTCTGAAAAAACAGAATATGCACAACATAAGGAGGCAAGGAAGGTTGGATGAAGCCGTGCTCCATCTCCGTTAGCTTCTTCGTGAGATCCTAAAGCTTTGTATTGCTCATGAAATACAATGTATGAACAGGTGGGTGCTCTCCAGGTATGAGGTCGATGTATTAGTCCATGCCACGCTTTGGTGGTAGACCCACCAGGAAGGTGTCGGGGAACATTTCCTCAAAATCTGTACAAACCTTCCTCCTCAGACACCACTACAAACTTGCCTCGGGCTACCAGCTTCTCAGAAGTCACCCAGTTCACCACTTTAGGTGCTATTTCCTCTGGTTTTTCAAAATATTCATCCACATCTTACATAAATGCCAGAAAAACTGCTCAATTTTGTTATTGCGCACTAGAGCTGCACCAACTTTAGCATCAAAGGTGCCAGTTCTTCCTTGCGATGCACCAGCTGCTACATCGCTTCAGAGTTGTCATTTGGCATAAACAATTTTGTTTAGCGCATGAAAAACCCACATTGAGCCATCTTGTGGCTTTTCTGCGGTCACCCATTTTGGGTCTTTTTTCCCATGGAAAACCCCAGAACTTGAGGCTAACAAAAAAGTTACGCTCTATCGGTGCTTAACTTCTCTCGGTAATGTTTTTTGTTGCATTCCATATGTTGATTTCATCGCATGGAACAACTTGTTCCTTCAAAAGCGACACCCTATGGTGTGCTAGGAAAATGACCGATTTTCCTCGCCTTCCATTTTTTTGAAAAAAAACAATTCTTCAGATATCTCATGAAATGAGAAATATGTTAGAGATCAATCAGAGCTTTTTACCACTCCATGGTGGTAAACTCGTGACCGACACATTCAATCCTAGGCTTAATCGAGGAAACCGTCCTCGTCTCTAGTGCTACTGGCACTCAGAGATTTGAATGACTTTTGAAGCATGGTCTGAACTTCAAACTGGATTTCACAACGCCTAAAATGGTCACCAAATGAAGCAAACTTTCCTTCAATCCAATTTGAAGCAGCCAGGTTCAAAACATGTGGAATTTAGGAGAAAAATCTCCGCCAAAAAGGCTTTAATCTTTCACGAGGTTGATACAATGATCTCTTTCATCATATCTGTTCTTGTACCCATTGTGCCACTTGGGCACATCCACAGTTGTGCATGTACAATTTTGTACTGTGAGAGCAATGTGCGGGGCCATGCCACTTGGCCGTGGAGAGGAGGGAGGAAACTTCCTCGCCTCCTCCTTGGGCTATCAGCCCTTGTGAGAGAGGAGGAATGTGGGGGATCGCCTCCTTGCCTCCCCCTTGGACTGCCGGCCCTTGTGAGGGGGAAGGAGAGGAGGTGGAGTGAGGAACGCCTCTCTCCTTTCCCCATTGGCTGTTGGCCACGTGAGGGATAGGCGCCCCCTCTCCTCCCTTTCAGGCTGTTCGCCCGCATGAGAGGGGGGGGGGGGGGNGGGGGAGGGGGAGAGGCCACTGTCCTCCCCCATGGCCGTCGGCCCACATGAGACAGGGGGGAGGGAGGGGGAGATGCCCCTCTCCTCCCCCATGGGCCATCGGCCCACATGAGACGGGAGGGGGGGAGGGGAGGGGGAAACGTCTGCCTCCTCTCCCCATTGGCCTTCGGTTCACATGAGAGCGGGGAGGGGATTAGGAGATGCCCCCTTTCCTCCCCATGGGCTCTCGGCCCATGTTCAGGGGGGAGGGGAGGAGGGCGAACCACCCCCTCCTCCTCCTTTGGCGCCATAAACAAGGAAGGGGGAAAGGGAGAGGTTTGCTCTCCTTGGCTCCCCTCGGTGCTATGGCGAGGAGTGGGGGAGAATCACCCCCCCCCTCCTTGGCGGTCTCTTGGTGAGCTCTCGCAAGGCTCCCCACTGCGCTCAGCAATTGCTGTAGACAGGTTGTCCTCAACGAGGAGCGTCTTAGCGGCTGGTCATAACTACTCGTCAATTTTTTTTCTCCAGTCTCTTGGCTCTCGGCTCTCTCAGCTCGTCCATCTCGTCCCTTGTCCGCCTTGGCTCTCTCGGCTTGTTGAAATGGTATCTCCGCTGATTGGACGGTGTTTGGAAGAACGGTCCAAAATTTTGTGACTAACTGTGGAACTAAAACATAGGCCCTCAGTCGTCCAAGGAGGAAGGGAGAATGACCGCCTTAGCCTTTTTGGCTAAGACAAACTGCACCAAAACCGGATATATTCTTCATAGGGTATTTTTGTAAATATGAAACCCAAAACCCTATCTTTCCACTTGGCACATCCACATGGAAACAAGACCCTAGCGGCCAGCTAGAGGGGAGGAGGAGTGACACGATGCATCTTCCATCGTGACACTCCGCTTGCCTTATATCTGGTGAATGGACTGAATCTGGGCTAGAGTCAAACTAGACTCTAGCCCGAGATTTTTTTTGGACCTCAAATTGTCGAGATATTGGCCGTGAGCTCCCAAAATCCGGGAACTGTATTTAAACTCCATTTTAATCCTGATAATGGCTTGTACGCTACGGAGAATTTATACACACTTATGATCCAGTAGGAAAGTACATATAGAAACATGTCTTAATTGGGGTCGTAGCCCATGAGGACTGGGAGGTTCATCAAATGGATGTGATAAATTCCTTCTTCATGGTCCCTTGGATGAAGAACTTTACATGGAACAACCACCAGATTTTGACGATGCCATTAACCGAGTGAGGCTCCTGTGAAAAGCATCATATGACTTAAAACGAGTACAATGATGTTGGAACAAGAATATATGTCGCACACCTGAAAGGAAGGGGTTTATAGAAAGCATCTCAGACCCCTCCTTGTTCATTCGATGGATAAAAACTGTTCATGTTACTTTCATTGTGTATGTTGATGATCTCTTAATCCTCTCCCCTTCAATTTCTCTCATCCAGGACACTAAGGCACTGCTCACTAAGCATCACTAGATGACAGACCTAGGAGACGTGAACAACTTCCAGGGCATGACAATCACACGTGACAAAGCCACAACCACACTGACTCTGTAGCGGGAGGGCCGGTTTGGCCCTCCCTCCTTGCTGAAGCGAGGGGTGGTTGCGCACCACCCCTCACGTCAGCGAGGGCTAGCCGGCGGCCAGCACTTCGCTGGCCGCCGGCCAGCTCGCTGCCGGCCGGCTAGACGGCCGGCGGCTGGCCAAGCGACCGGCCGGCCACCGGCCGGCCAGCCGCCAGCCGCCGATCGTGGCCTCAGCCCGATTGGCGGCTGAGGGGCCACGAGGGCCTCAAGGGCAAGGCCTCGTGGCCTCGTGCCCTCGCCCCCCCTCACCCTCCTTGCAAACAAGCAAGCGAGAACAAGGGATAGGGGGAGTGAGGGTGAGGAGACGAGAGGATTGGCGCGAAATTGCCAACGTGCCTCGCACGCGACAATTTTGCGCCAGAACAACAAAACGTAAATCAAAGTTCATTTTGACGAACTTCGACATGAAATAAACGAACTAACTCCTGCAAACACACGAGTTCGAGGTAAAAACCCCCGCTTTGGATCCCAAAACCAGGGAAAAAGGGTTTAAAACGGAAATGGGCCTCCGGAGACTCAAAACATTTGCGTCTCCGTGCTCTGGGTCGTTGATTACGATTGCCCCTCAATCCTGCGAAGGGGGTAAACCCCTTACACGGATTGAAAACGCCATTCTACGAACTCCGACGACGACTTCAGAGCAGGAGCTGGAGACTCGACCCGTTACAGTGGTATCAAAGCCAGACGACTCCCGCGACCAAGAGTTTGACGGATACGGCGGCTACGACATAGATAAAATGCTGCCGGCAGCTACAAGCAGTAGCAGAAATGCCAGAAGGGACTACGGCATCCACGCTTCACCATTTGAAGCGCCATAAAGTGCATTAGGAAGCTAGAGAAGAGCTCTATTTTTTGGGGTTTCTTCTCCACAGTCTCTTCTCCATCCCAGTGGGCTAGGGGAATTTTTTTGGGATGGGATTGGGAGTACCCACCCCCAAAACTTCTTACTTTTCCCCTCTTCTGAAGGCTCCTCCTGCTCCTCTTCAACCTAAAATTGGGCCAGCGCCTTTCTCCAATACCGGAGACTCTCACGGCCTGAGAGAAAAAGAAAAAGAAGAAAAGCACTCCTTGGAGAATTTTTGGAGGTCGCGACATTGCCGAGGAGCACAAGAAAGGCATCCCCAAGGGGGGGCAAGGTGTGCCAAGAAGACGCAAGAAGAGACCAAGGAAGACCAGAAGACAAGAAGACAAGAAGACAAGAAGAAAAGTAGTCTTTTTCTTCTTGACTTTGCACTTGCTTGTTTTCTTGCTCTTTGTCCTAGTTTTGTGAGCAGTACTTACACTTCTTGTTATTCCCTTGCATTGTTATTTTCTGTTTTCCTAGATCCTAGTTGATTCCAAGTGCCCTGAGTCATGGCTTAGGAGGACTATTTTCAAAACCCACGACCTTGTGCCGACGTGGCGGCCTATGAACATAGAAAATTAATTTCTAATTGCTTAACCGATCGTGAAAGCAAGGGGTTTGTGGGAGGCGATTCCTTCTTCACGTTGTGGGGTGATCCTCACAACGGTCTTCACGTGCTAGTGGCAAGGGCGACGAGATGGCAAGTGCCGGACCATCCAAGCCCAACAAGGGCAAGGTGGTGACGGCCTCACCACGAGCTCCCTTCTCGTTGGACGGAGCCATGGTGCCCCTCATTATGGGCCGAAACGTGGTCAAATTGCAGAAACATGAGCATTTCTCGAGGAGTTGAAATGCTTGCAAGTTTTGACCCTCCGACAAAAAAATTCACTAAAGCAAGTGCTGACGTTAGCAGAAATTTCCTGACGTAAGCAAGACCTGATGACGTGAGCAAGTAAAAATGCTGACGTTAGCTCGCCCTCCCTTTTCTTTTTGTGTCTACCCTCGCAACTGCTGCGCGGGCTGGCGACCGCTCTGTAGCAGCCGCGTAGGAGCTGTACGGAAGCTATGCAGAAGTTGCGCATAAGCTTCCGCTTGGCTATTCCTGCTGCTGCATCGTCAGCTACAGCAGCAGCTACGCGGCTACGTGCAAAGCAGCCGCCTGGCCGCTGTGCGCGCTGCTGTGGCAACAGCCACGTGCTGCTGCTGCTGCTCCTGCTGCTGCACGCTGCGGCTGTTGCACACTGCGGTTGCCGCCGCGTGCTGCTCCCACTGCTGCTGCTGCTCGGCTGCTGCTGCTGCCGCTGTTGCTGCCGTTGCTGCTACGCTGCTGCTATGCTGCTGCCGCCGCTGCTGCTGCTGTCCTCGACGGGTCCCTGTGGATCTAATGTAGCTGTGGCTCTCACTACTGCTGCTCTGCTACGTCTCTGCTACGCAGCTCGGTGAGAACTGTCTCACCGCTCTAAAGTTATGAGAAAATGTGTGGAAGCTTTGTAGCGACACAGCCGCTGACTGGGCGTCAGTGCGTGGTCAGACGGTGATGACAGTCACAAGTCGTGGACACAACGACAAGGGTGTGGCTAGGAGACACAAGGAAAAGTGTCAGAATGCTTCAATAGCATTTGCAAAGAGAAATGACAAATGACAGGTCCATGGCATAAGTACGTGCCGCGGCGCACGGCGGGTGTCGCACATGGCAGTGCAAGATCTGTCTTAAAACCGAGCCAAAACCATTGTTTTTGCCGTAACTCTATGCAAACATATCAGAAAGCTACGCCGTTTGAACCTAGACGTGCAGAATCAAAAGCTGGACGAAACGACTGGTGTCACATGCATGCATCCGGCATCAAGCGGTGGACACACAATACAAAAACATGCAAATCGGGCCCCTGACCAGTCCACCGATAAACTCCAGAAAAACTGCAGGAGGTCCCGGGTAGCGTCAGGAGCTCTAGAACGGTCGTCAATCAGCTCCACGATGGTAGTCCGCCACTAGATGACACAACGGTGCCTCCAGGGTCCGCATCAGGGATCTGCACGAGTATGGACACGGCCGAGTCGTCACAATAAACTGTACAGGTTGACAGGAATGTCACAAATCACAAGAAGGGGTTTGCGTGGGGTTTGCGTGAGGGGCCGAGACACCCCATGCATTGAAAGGGAATTTTCTGGGCCCCGCTACCGCGGCGCCTAGCAATTTCCAAGCAAGAAAAAAAACCTTCAACCCCGAATGTAATTTTGGGTTGCGTGTGAAGGTGTTTGTCTCGCAAACCTAAGGTTTTTTTTGTGCCATGGAAACAAAGAAAAAATTGAAATGGGTGTTTTCGCTCACTTGGGATTGAGTGAAGACGCGTTTTTTATTTGTGTTTTTTTTACGCGCAAACCCCCTACTACCATGTAGGTTTTTCTTTGGCGCGGGTTTTGCCTACGAAAAATATAAAAAACCCTAAATCGTAATAGGGGGTTTGCGTGTCGAAAACGAAAAGAAAAAAGGGTCATCGCTTCATTGCGATCTCGCTGTTGTGCTTTGTGCCGTTCCTGTATAGTTTATTGTGACCACTCGGCCGTGTCCATACTCGTGCAGATCCCTGAGGCAGGCGGCCCTGCTGACACCGGCGCGACGACAGGCGGCGGACTACCCGCTTGGAGCTGACCGACCACTGTTCCAGAGCCCCAGATGCCACCGGGACTCGTTGCTGTGCCATCTACGTCTTGCAGGCGCCTTTCGGCGGACTGGCCATGAGGCCTAGTTGCATGTTTTTGCATTGTATGCTCGCTGTCAGTCAATGGATGCATGCATGTCACCAGTCGTTGCGTGCGTCTTTTGATTCTCCACGTCTAGGTTTAGAAGGCGTAGGATTCTGACATGTGTGCGCAGAGGTACGACCAAAACAGTGGTTTTGGGCTGGTTTTAGGACAGCTCTTAGACTGCCGCGTGCGACACCCGCCGTGCGCCGCGGCAGGTATTTATGCCCTCGACCTGTCAGTTGTCATTTCTCTCTGCATATGCTATATTGAAGCATTCTGACACTTTGACTTGTGTCTCCTAGCCAAACCCTTGCCGTTGTGTGTACGACCTGTGACAATCGTCACTGTCTGACTAGGCACTGACACCCGGTCAGCGGCTGTGTTGCTAGGAAGCTTTTANTTTTGGGCCGGTTTTAGGACAGCTCTTGGACTGCCGCGTGCGACACCCGCCGTGCGCCGCGGCAGGTATTTATGCCCTCGACCTGTCAGTTGTCATTTCTCTCTGCATATGCTATATTGAAGCATTCTGACACTTTGACTTGTGTCTCCTAGCCAAACCCTTGCCGTTGTGTGTACGACCTGTGACAATCGTCACTGTCTGACTAGGCACTGACACCCGGTCAGCGGCTGTGTTGCTAGGAAGCTTTTACGAACTTTCTCATGGCATGAGAGCAGTGAGACAGTCCTCACTGAGCTGCGCAGCAGAGACGCAGCAGAGCAGCAGCAGTGAGAGTCACCGCTGCAGCAGATCTTCTAAGACCCGTTGGAGACGGCCGTTCGCCGTCCGCGCACTTCGCCCACCACGTGAGATCGCAGCTGCTGAGGCAGCAGCAGCAGCGCGTACCGCCACGCAGAGGTGTGTGGCGGCTGCGGTGCGTGCAGCCGCCACTTCCCCCCACAGCCGCAGCAGCAGAGCAGCAGCAGCAGAGGCGGCGGCGGCAGTAGCGCAGCAGCAATGGCCGCCGCAACAGCGTGGCAGCAGCGGCGGCAGCAGCAGCGCAGCAGCAGCGTCGGCAACAGTAGCGCAGCAGCGGCAGGGGCACAGTAGTAGCAGCGGCAGTTGCGGCGGCAGCAGCAGCACAACAGTGGTAGCAGCAGCAGCGCGCGGCGGCGGCAGCTAGCAGCAGCTGCAGCGCGCCGCAGCAGCCGCCGCACGCAGCAACAGTAGCAGCAGCGCAGCCGTTGCTGCACACGTAGCTACGCAGATGCTGCTGCAGCTGACAGCACAGCAGCAACAGTAGCTGGGCGGAAGCTGCTACGCAGCTTCCGCGGAGCCGCCACGCGCCACCGCGAAGCGGCTCCACACGAGGCAAAACCGTGACAAAAAAAAAGGGAGGGGACGAGGTGACATAAGCATTGTTGATTGCTGATGTCATCAGGTCGTGCTGACGTGAGCAACCACTTGCTGATGTCAGCATTACACTTAGCCAAATTTTCACCCGGAAAGTCAAAAATTGGCAGCGTTTCAACTCCCCGAGAAACACAGACGGTTTTGAACTCCGGCAAACTTGACCTGTCGTGTTATAGTGAGTGGCAACATGAGTTCGCCCGACGACAAGGACAAGGGACCAGGTGATCCCTCCTCCTCTTCTTCAGGGGTATTGAGCCCTTGCTTGCATGCCATTGCGGACCTACGCAGCCAGCAGGAGGAGATGTGTCGTCTGCAGTGAGAGCAGACTGACGCGATCCGCACGCTGACTGAGCTCTTGCGTGCTCAGTCCACGGCTCCTTCGCGGATTTCTGAGGGAGCTGCCGGCGTTGCGGCCTCCACCCAGCACTTGGCCCAGGTGCCCGTGACAGGTGCTCCGCCTGCTTCACCTCCTGGTGTGGTTTCTCCACCACCTGCGGACCTCCTTGATGACGAGCCACTCATGCCAGGCTTTGAGGATGACTCCCAGGAGCGGGAGATTCGTCCCCTACAGGAGCGCCTCCGTCAGGTGCAGACGGGTATCCGACCTCCACCCGTGTCCCCGATACGACCGTCACCTGACTTCCCCGGTGATCACTCCCTTCCAGGAGTTTTCCCCGTCTCTCGTCCTCCTCAGCCTGCAGTTGCTCTCCCCACGGAGCGGCAGCCAAAGGACTTTGAGGCACCACCTCCACGGTACATCAGCGAGGATGGATTTGACTGCTGGGAGATCCTGTTTCAGGTGTGGGCCACTTCCGAGGGAGTGTGGCCTTACTACCATAGCCCATACCAGTCTACAGATCCAGCACAGGTGCTGACAGCAGCCCGGGCCATGCGAGGACTTCTCTACGCCATGCCACGCGATACTGTCATCGACTTCCGCCCCTTCCTCGGCGAGGCTGGCACAGGCACCGGAGCTGATCCTCGTGGAGGCTGGGATCTGGCGCTGTCCCTACTGGCCACAGAGACGCACGCTACGCGTGCGTCACACATTTGTGCTTTCCACTCGCTCCGTCAGGGACCAGCAAAGCCTGCGGCGGATTACTCGCGATGCGCCATGCGTATTTACGCTCGTCTGGGAACCTCAGAGGGCACACAGTTGTTGTCACTTCGGACGATCATGCTCAGAGTTTGCCTTGAGTACACCGACATCTTCACACGATACAGCGACGCTGCTCTCGAGCCTTTCTCAGCCACCTTGCAGCTGCTCCCTTGGGCCCATCGGCCTTTCCTCCAGGTGACGTCGGCCCCCGAGGCAGTAGTAGCACATCAGGAGACTTCCCTCGCTACAGCAGTCCTCGCCTCACCACCATCTTCCCTCCTGCAGTCACCCTCATCTACCTCCATCACGACCTCATCTTCCTCCTCCTCTTCGACCCCATCTACACCCACACAAACGCAGGGCGTTGCAGCAGCTACCCAGGGGAAGAAGAAGAATAGGAAGCGCGGATCGGGTCAGCAGCAGTCGTCATCTAGTGGTAGCAGTGGCCGTTCCGTGCACTACTACAACTGTGGAGGTGCCCATCGCTACACCGAGTGCCAGCAATCGCTTGACTAGGAGCGCATCACTGGCGGACTTCTGGTTGCCCATGCTGCCCGCACCGCGTCCGGCACGTCGCCCGTACACTCCTCTGGACACGCGGCGACCACGACTACAGCTGTTCTTGCGTCCTCACCAGCGAGCACCAGTGATCCACACCCACGTGACCGCACCATCGCCGAGCTTCGTCATCTTCTGGCGCTTCGCTTTCAGGGAGGTGCGAGTGTGTTGTCATTGTCGAGTGGGTCACAGACTGCTTGTTACGCCGTCCTCGTGACTCGTGATAACACGTATGGGGGAGCACAGTCTGCATGTGATGATGTTGGGCCTGACTGCACTGACTGGATTCATGAGTCTCACCTTCGTGATGTACGTCGTTCCTTCCCACTGACGACTGAGCGTCCCTCCGATGCCGGGTGTTCCATTACTCGTTGTACAGTGACGTCCACCAGTCGTGACTCCGGTGGAACTTGGATCATCGATTCCGGTGCCACCCACCACATGACGTGTCGTCGTAGTGATTTTGTGGTACTTGGTCCTGTCACGACTGTCCTAACTGTTCGTACAGGCTGTGGTCAGTCCTTACCGGTCCACGGTGTTGGGGTTGTATGCTTTGATGGTCCATCTGGCCCCCTGTATTTCTCTGACGTGCTGTTTGTGCCTGATCTTGAGCTCAGTCTACTGTCTGTGTATGCCTGCACTCTGATGGGTCTCTCCATTGAGCATACCGCTGATTCAGTGACGGTGACTGCTCTTGACACCCGTAGCATTGTCCTGCGTGCTTTAGTCGTAGATGATTTGTACGGCATTGCTCGGCCATCCTCCCCTTGCTCTCCCCCTTCCTCTGGTCGTGTTTGTCACTAGTGTTCTATCCCCAGAACACCAGAGGTTGCTTCACCGACGTCTGTGTCATGTGGGCTCCGACACTGTGTCAAAGCTCATACAGACATAGCCCGCTCTTGGCCTTGACATGGCATCTTTCGAGAAGCCACCCAAGACCGACTGCCTTTTTTGCGCTCAAGGAAAGATGCACCGGTGCACTTATCCTGATTCGCGTTCTTGAGCGCTGAGGCCACTCGAGTTGGTTCACTCGGACCTGCTTGGTCCTCTCCCGGTCGAGTCCCTGTCCGAGAGGGGACGGTATGTTCTGACGCTGACTGATGACTTCACCCGGATGCGGTGGGTGTACAGTCTGCGTCAGAAGAGCGATGCCGCCCTTGCGGTTCGGCTCTGGCTCGTGATGGCTGAGCGTCAGTCTTGCCACACGCTACATACCTTTTGCTCGGATCGTGGCGGCGAGTTCCTCGGTGAGATGGACTCCTTCTTTGCTGAGAACGGCACTTTTCACCAGGTCTCCTTCTGCTACCCCACAGCAGAAAGGTGTCTCTGAGCGCTGGAACCGCACCATGGAGGATGCGGTCCGCGCCATGCGGTCTGAGTGCGGTCTCCCGGAGTCCTTCGCCTTCGAGGGCTTCGCCTACATGACGTGGGTCTGGAACCGCCTCCCGCATGGTCCGCTTCCGGATCATGTCACACCATACGAGCTCTGGTTTGGCCACCGTGCTGATCTTCATCTCGAACGCGTCTGGGGCTCCCTGGCCTCCGTGTGGTACACCGAGGACCAGCAGGGATCCAAGGTCTCCCCTCGGGGTCGCTTGTGTGCCTTCATCGGCATCTCCCCGCGGTCGAAGGCCTGGCGCTTTTGGGACCCCACTCGCCGTCTTGTCATTGAGTCCCGTGACGCGTTGTTTTTTTAGTCTCTCACATACCGTGATCTGACTTCCATCACAGCTCTTTCCGCAGCTCATGTCCCTTCCTGTGAGGGTCCTCGGCGGATGAGAGAGACTTCTCCGCCAGCGACCATTTCTCGTCAGGCTGATGTGTCCGCTCGAGTCCCCTCTCGATCTCCAGCACTTGATGACCCGGCTATCATTGCCGTTGGTCCAGAGATCCCGCCGGTTTAGCCTGTTTGACACCCCACAGGTACCGCTGCTCTCACGCCTCCTCCTACATCACCACCTGTGTCCACTGGCACCCCTGCTCCGGTGTCTGACCCAGCCCAGCCCACTCCTGTCCCTACGTCGGCTGACACTACTGTCTCAGTGTCCGGGCCAGCCTTACCCGCTGTCACCCCCAGCTCAGTGTCCCCCACACACGCTTCTCCTCGCACGACATCTCCGGCTGCCTCGTCTCAGCCCTCACCAGATGTGGTCGTACCTGTCCTTGTGGTCGTACCTGTTCCTGAGCCTGAGGTGCGCCCCTCGACCTCGGATTACTCCCGTGAGCCCGGTGGTCGCCTTCGACCATTGGATTCTGGAGCTTAGCGAGCGTCGGGTCCCGGATCCAGACGTTCCTCTCACAGCATCGCGAGCGGTGATCCAGCAGTTGATCTCGTGGCCATCAGGCCTGACACTGAGGCGTGTGCACTTGCCACGCAGAGTTCCCCCACTATGGCGCCTGACCCGGGTACATTGAGGGAGGCTTTCTCATCACAGGATGCTGATGCCTGGCGAGTTGCTTGCGAGGATGAGCTTTGCACTATCCGAGAGCACAGAGTCTACGAGCTGGTCGACCTTCCCCATGGGAGGAAGGCGATTCAGGTCAAGTGGGTCTTCCGCAAGAAAGTGAAGCCGGATGGCTCACTGGACCGCTACAAGGCCCGCTTGGTCGTCAAGGTGTTCTCTCAGATTGAGGGAGTTAATTACACTGACACCTTTGCCCCTGTCGGCCGCATGACCTCAGCTCGAGCTCTGTTCGGTGTAGTGGTTCAGCATGATTGGGAACTACACCAGATGGATGTGAACAACGCGTTCCTCCATGGCTCTTTGGATGAGGAGATCTACGTGGCTCAGCCACCAGGCTTTGAGGACGGTGACAAGGTCTGGCGCTTCCGCAAGTCCTTGTACGGCCTCAAGCAGTCTCCACGGTGTTGGAACCAGGAGATCACTGGCACCTTGACTCGAGCAGGATACGTACAGAGCGAGGCTGACCCCTCACTCTTCATCCTACCGACACCCGAGCGGTTCACCACCATCCTGGTCTATGGTGATGACCTTCTGATCGCGTCTCCGTCCCTGGAGGCCGTGAAGGAGGCCAAGGCTGTTCTGCAAACCGCCTACAGGATGAAGGACCTCGGTCCTACATCGGTGTTTCTTGGTATGGAGATCGTGCGAGATCGCAAACATCGGACACTGTTGTTGCATTAGGCCCAATATGCACGAGTCGTGGGGGAGCTCTTTAGCGATCTCCTTGGTGCAGTGCCCACTGCTTCCACACCCCTCACACGTGATGGGCAGGATGCCCTGAAGGTGGATGACCCTACACAGCTGGGGGAGACAGTGGACGTGACCTTATACCTCCGTCTTATCAGATCTCTGATATACCTGGCCACTACCACGCGTCCCGACATCGCGTTCGCCGTCAACCTCCTCGCTCAGTTCTCGTAGACTCCACGTGCGAGAGCTCTTCACGCGGCTGTGCGAGTGCTACGGTACGTGGTCTCCACGCCGTATCTCGGACTCTGCTTTCGTCGATAGTGTTCGGTGGTCCTAGACGGCTACACTGACAACGACTGGGCTTGGAGCCCTGACGGGCGCAGTCGCACTGGCTACGTGTTTCTGCTCGGTGGTACCGCTTTGTCTTGGCAAAGCGGGAAGCAGGGCTGCATCACACGTAGCTCGTTGGAGGCAGAGTATGTGGCTTTGGGGGCAGGGGCTGCTGAGGCAGTTTTGCTGCAGCGCTTGTTTCTTGAGCTTGGGCAGTCAGTACCCGCCATTGTGCTGCGTTGCGACAACCAGAGTGCTCTCGCCATTCCGGAGAACTTTGGTGTTTTTCATGCTCGCAGAAAGCACATTGCGGTTGAGCATCACTTCGTTCGTGATCTGGTCGAGCGACGCGTGATCTCCATCCTGTGGGTTGGCACTGACTTGCAGCGTGCTGATTTCTTGACGAAGGCACTAGCCCGTGGAAAGTTCCTGGTGGCCATTCGTTCTGTTGCGCTTCGCCCCGTGCGTGACAGTGGTTGAGTGTGGGATGTATGTTGGCGTCTCAACAGCCTGTGTCACCCACTATGTGGTTGTACTAGTGCTGCACGCGTATGGACATGCGTACCATCGGGTCATGGGGGAGTGTTGTGCTTTGTGCCGTTCCTGTACAGTTTACTGTGACCACTCGGCCGTGTCCATACTCATGCAGATCCCTGAGGTAGGCGGCCCTGGTGACACCGGCGCGACGACAGGCGGCGGACTACCCGCTTGGAGCTGACCGACCACTGTTCCAGAGCCCCAGATGCCACCGGGACTCGTTGCTGTGCCTTCTACGTCTTGCAGGCGCCTTACGGCGGACTGGCCATGAGGCCTAGTTGCATGTTTTTGCATTGTATGCTCGCTGTCAGTCGATGGATGCATGCATGTAACCAGTCGCTGCGTCCGTCTTTTGATTCTGCACGTCTAGGTTCAGACGGCGTAGGATTGTGACAATTGTGCGCAGAGTTACGGCCAAAACATTGGTTTTGGGCCGGTTTTAGGACAGCTCTTGGACTGCCGCGTGCGACACCCGCCGTGCGCCGCGGCAGGTATTTATGCCCTCGACCTGTCAGTTGTCATTTCTCTCTGCATATGCTATATTGAAGCATTCTGACACTATGTCTTTTGTCTCCTAGCCAAACCCCTGCTGTTGTGTGTACGACTTATGACTGTCGTCATCGTCTGACCAGGCACTGACGCCGGGTCAGCGGCTGTGTTGCTAGGAAGCCTCTACGCAATTTCTCACTTGCGAGGGAGCGAGGGTCGCGATCGAGCGACGGTCACATGACCCTTGTTGCCATGCTCGATCAATAACGCATGTCGCTGATACAGCATGGCGAAGGAGCTGGTTACGTCGTTCTTATTTTTTAAGTTCTGGATATGGGGGAAATAAATTTCTGCTCGTGGATATGTGAGGGTCCGCGATTTGGGACTGCGGATATTTTGGCTATTTCGCCCAATGCTAACGAATGGAGTTTAGGGACTAGTGTAGGTCAGCGATTCAACACGACGTCGCGACAACTGGCTAATTTCCAGGTCGCCCCCATTTTCGGCCGACCATGTCTGAGACGCCCCCATTACGAGAACAAATGGCTAGGTCGCCCCCATTCGAAAAACTTCTGGCTAGGTTGCCCCCATTTTTTATTAGTTTTCCAACTTGTACCCATTCTGAGAATTATGGCTACGTCACCCCCATTGATGGGGGCGACCTAGCCAGAAGTTTTCGAAAGTGGGGGCAAGACGTGGATAATATTTCATCCGTACTGGGCATAGTAGGTCTAATTTCCCATGGTGGGGGCGACCTAGTCATTTTTCTCAGAATGGGGGTGTCTCAGACATGGTCGAGCGAGAATGGGGGCGACTTAGAAAGTCGCCCCGCGACAACCCCAACTGGCCTACCTCGGCTTGTCCGCGACTGACATCCCATCTTTTCATCCTCTCTTTGTACCACTGCTCTTCTAGACCGGTCCTTGCCTACCTCGCCATGTGGGGCGCCGTGGCATCAGCTGCCAAAAGGCGGGCGGCTGCCGCCGCCCGCCAGTGCGTGGAGGGCGGTAACAGCGGTAGTGGAACTACCAGCAGTAGCATCGGCAGCTTCAGCAGCAGCGGCGTCCTCGCACGCTTGTGGGTAGCGGCATCCGCCACGTCTTCGGTGGCCGGGCCGTTCGGCGGCTTGTCAGCAGTAGAATCGGCAGCAGCGGCAGAATCGGCAGTGGCAGGAGCAACGTCGCCAGCGGCATCAGGCGTGTATGCGCCAGGGGCAGCTGCAGGAGCAACGGCGGATGCGGGGGCAGGTTCACAGACGAGCAGTTGCCGTGCCGTGGGCCTCAATGGGGAGCAGGGGCTGTTTGGGAGAATGACTACGGACGCGAGGTGAGGTGGGGGGAAGTGGGGTGAGGTGGGGTGGGGAGGGGTGGGGTGGGGCCGTCCTTGGCTGTTCGGGTTTGCTTTCTTTCTCAAGGAGGCGTGGTGTCCAGTTGGATGACGATCGCTCACATACGTTGGTGGACAGAGAGGGGTCCGGGGGAGGGGATGATGTGGCGCCACGTTATGTCAAGTGTTTGTGATGCCCCGACCAGAGGTCTTTGTGAGCCACAAGACTCTTTTTCATGCCCTCATGCTTGCTGCCTGTCTGCCTTTAGG
>SZWC01002676.1:0-62073 GCA_023375785.1 Penium margaritaceum
CTAAGGCCAGATTGTGTAATTAGAATGAGGAATGAGCCTGGTACATATAGTCCTAGGCCTGGCTTCTAAGGTGTGTGGGTAGTGACGCTTTTGGGGTGGTCACTCCACACCACCTCACCAGTCCGCCGATTGGCGCATCCACTGACCGCCAAGTGGTGCACTCTCCTCATGCATGGACAAATTTATAAGAAACTTCCCCTGTGCTAGAAGGTCAAAAAACCTCCTGCGCACATCAAGGCTCGATCGTAGGACCTGTTGTTCCTAAGTCCAACATGCTATCCGTTGCGCTACACTTGTGGTGTCTCGCTTGGACTTGCACCACGAACAAGGTTTGGGGGACTTACTCCAAGGGAGCAGTGCATGCCCAATCTGTCCGTCAAGCCATAGCAGAGGCCATGGGGCATAGAAGAACAACAGTGCCAGTGAAGGATGGTTCTACAGGGAGAGTGGCTGTGCATGATGACACAATAAAGGACTCTAATACCGAGTTTGAGTCGTACGAGGCCCCTCAATCAAACTCTAAGGCCGGTGGCTCTTCCTCAAAAAGCGGATCACTGGCAGTGCAGGAGCAACAAAAGCAACTAAGCCTTGAAGTACCACTGGCAACACTCCGCCGTAGTACGCGCCAAAAAAAACCTCCGCCCAAATGCAATTATGAGAATGCGGAATGGACGGGACTCAGCTGGTCATGCTTGGCTAAGAGAAAGCCAGCGATGGTAACGGAGGTTATGAACATGCAAGATTCAACCAAGGGGAAGGAGGCAGTGGGTAGCAAAATCGCATCCATTGAAGGGAACAAATATGGTAACTAATTGACAGGCCCCCAAATGTGCACGTGGTGGGGTCAAAGTGAGTACTTCGGAAAAAATTCAAGCAGGGTGGTACTATCGACAAGTAGAAGGTAAGACTTGTGGCCGAGGGGGTTTCCCAGCGTGTAAGCTCAGAGTACGAGGAGACCTTTGTGCCTGTTGTCACGTTTGCCTCCATCAAATCCATGTTTGGCATCGATGCTACAAAAGATGTGGAGGTCCCACACATGGATGTCAAGACAGCTTTCCTGTATGGGAAGCTAGACAAAGAACTACAGATAGAAGTGTTGGAGGGAATGAAAGCTCCAGAGGGCAAGGTTTGCAAACTGGTTAAAGTACTCTACGACTGAAATAGGCCCCAAGGATATGGTACAAGGAGATGGACGGCTTCATGGCCGGGCTCACCTTCACGCACTAACAGAATGACCCTAGTGTCTATGTGTGGTAGGATGAGTAAGGCTTGATGTTGGTTGCACTGTACGTGGATGACCTGATCATCTGCTCGTCATCGGACCGGCTGTTGAACAAGTTCAAGACAGACCTCAGCAACAGGTTCAACATGACATGGTTGCGCTCAAGTTCTATCTCGGGATAGCCGTCCACTGCAATCGAGCAGCAGGTACCAACAAGCTGAACCAGACCAAGTACATCATGGAGGTCCTCAAGTGCTACAACATGGAGGACTTCAAGCCCATCAGCACACCCATGATAACAAATTTCAAGTTCTCCTCCTCCATGCGCCTCAGTATGGAAGCAAAACACCATTAGATGGAGATCATTCCCTATGATTATGCAGTAAGTAGCCTCATGTATGCCATGATAGGAACACGCCCTGACATTTGCTATGCTATGGGATAAGTGATCATGTTTGTGGCCAATCCAAGGCCACAACACTGGCAAGCAGAAAAGTGCATCATGCGCTATCTACACAAGACCCTACACATGGGACTCCAGTTTTGAGGCCAAGAAGGATGTTACCCGTTACGGCTGGTGTGCTATAGAGACGCCCACTAGGGAGGAAGAATCGATGAGAAAAAATCTATCTTGGGCTTTGTGTGCCTTTTGAACAGTGGTGTGGTCTCTTAAGCAAGAAAAAAGCAAGGCTATGTCTCCCTCTCTACCGCTGAGGTAGACTACATCGCTCTGCCAAAATCATGCAAGGAGACACACTGGCTACAATTTTTGCTTGCCAATATGAAAATACCACAAACGGAGGCAACACAGGTCCGCATCAACAACAAGAGCGCCATGAAGATAGCACAGGATGATGTCATCTCCCAGCAGACTAAGGACATCGACATGAGGTACCACTACTCACACGACCTGGTTGCAAAGGATGACGTAGATGTGGAATACGTGAAGACGGGGAAGATGCTCACAGATTGCATGACAAATTACGTTGGACAGCAAATTGCACTCTCCACGTACTCGAGGTATTAGTATGGTCAACGCAGCGGACGAAGACTGAGACCAAGACTGGTGGAGAGAGGAGAGATCTCACAGCTAATGGACAGTGCAACAGAGAGTTTGTTGACCTCAAATAGTCCTTGTCCATGGCTGATTTTTGGACAAGCACAAGATGGACTAGGCATGCACTGCTTCCTTGGAGGATGTCCCCTAAGTCTGATCCAGATAGACAAGGCATGCATTGCTCCCTAGGGGCAAGTCCCCTTAGTCTAATCTGGATATTATACGCAGCAAACACTACCTAGGACAACTCCTGGTGGCTTAGACGTTGAAGAGTTAGTCTGTGCAGCAAGAGGTCATTGGGTCAAATCCCAGCCCGGTGACTAATTTTCTTTGTGACCAAAAGGAGGACAAGAAGTTTCTAAGAGCTATCTTAGAACATTCCAAGGTCCTTCCTCGTGGCTGGTGCTAGTTGCCTGTCACATGGAGCGCGATGTAGATAGGGGGGATGATGCAATCCAGATTGCCTTTAAAATGGTTTATCCAAAGTGCCACAACACGCCAAGATAAGAAGCTGGCTCTAGGACTATAAGCACCTGTCACTTACTTGTCATTTAGTACAGTTCTTACCTTGGACACCTAACACATTTGTCCACCAGCGGCAGACACTAAAGAAGCATCGGTTAGTCTAAGCCCCATGAGTTTGCTCCTCACACGAAAGTGACCAGGTGCTAAGGACATAGTGCAAGGAAGTGATTCCTATACACTATTCAGTGTGGAACCTTGGCTTTGAGATTGATATCATCTCTTGGTTGCAATACCAAGAGCTGTCAGTAGGAACCATTGTGTCGGAACCCGTTTTCCAGACCGTCGCCTCAGGCACGTTGAAAAATTGGGCTCAAAACCTTTCAGATCGATCCATGAAACAGGATCATGAACGGGCAATTTCTAGAGATGTGCCCTTTAGAAGACAGGGTATGCTGCTGCTCCTACTCCAGCTCACACCTGCCAGCTTGTAAACTCCGTTTCTCCCATGGGTACCCATAGAATAGAAATGTTTTTGCATCAATGCAAAGCTTATGAAAAATACTTCAATTTGCATGTGCTACTTCTGAAATTTGACAAAGAAACAAGGGAGTTATGGTCATCACAAGGCGACAGTCTTACTGAGAGAGAAGAGTGTAAGCCTGGCGGACCTCGTTTTGAGCATAAATCTCAATGGGACCATTGGATGTTCAGAACTTTGGGCTCTTTGCAAAGCTTGTCTCTAGAACTTGAAGATAAAGTGGTTGATTATCAAACTTGGTAAAGGTTTGTTGACCTGATATGCTCTTTGTCCATGGCTGATATGTGGACAGGCACAGGACGGACTAGGCATGCACTACTCCCTTGGTGTAAGTCCCCTAAGCCTGGTCTAGATAGACGAGACACGGACTGCCTCTTTGGAGCAAGTCCGCTTGGATTAATCTGGATAGTATAGCTAGTGTACACTACCTAGAACAACTCCTTGTGGCTTAGACGTTCCAGAATTTGTCTTTATAGCGAGAGGTCACTGGGTCAAATCCCAGCCTGGTGACGAATTCTCCTTGTAACCAAAAAGGGGACGGGAAGGTTCTAAGAGACATCTTAGGACATTCTAAGGTCCTTGGTGGCAAGCGCCACTTGGCGGTCACAGGGAGGGTCATGCAGGCAGGGGGGAAGACGCAATCCAGATTGCCCCCAAAGTGGCTCATCCAAGGAGCCACTACGCGCCGAGGCTAGAGGCTGTTTCTAGGACAATAAAAACCAGTTTGTTGCATGTTATTGATTACTCTTCTTACCTGTGAGATTCCTAACCAAGTTGTGCACCAATGACAAACACTAAAGAAGCATTGGTTGATCTAAGTCCAAGAAGTTCACTCAAAAGTGACGAGGTACTAAGGACATAGTGCAAGGAAGTGATTCCTATGAGCTGCTCAGTGTGGAACCTTGGCACGGAGGGTGATATCATCTCTTGGTTGCAAAACCAGGTGCGGTCGGCGTGAACTATTGTGTCGAAACCCGTTTCTTAGACCGTCGCCTCAGGCACGTTGAGAAAGTGTTATGGGCCCACACTCACTAGTTGTAAGGTACGCTTCTGAGTACTCTCTTGTCCTCTCTGTATTGCAGCAAACATCAGCTCCATCGGCTCCATCAGCTCCATCTGTTCCATCAGCTCCAATGGCGGGTGCAAGCACTTAACAAACAAGGGCCAAGGATAACCTTTGCCCTTGGAGGTACGACCCTTGGGCCCTAACCAGGATAAGCTCTGCCCTTGGAGGCACGACCCTGGGTTTGCTAGTGGCCGTTCTTCTCTTTTTAAAGGTGATCAACGGCTAACGGATCTGTACCTTGTAAACCGGTAGCAGACAACTACCTACATCAACTTACATGGGCCTTACTAAAGCAGATAAGCATAGAAGAATAAAAGCAGTATGACGACACCCGTAACGCTCACTCTGGAGCAGGTCAATGGTGGAATGTCAATGTTGACAGAGTTTGGTTTTCCCTTTTGGAAATAGCAATTTCCGATTTTCATGAGGGTGCGTGGCTACTTGAAGATGTCCCTCAGAGACGAGGTTGAGCCTCTAAAAACAGATCCTAGATATGAATCGTGGACTGTCAAAAATGACATGGCACTTGTGATTCTTGTGACATGAAGGCATGACTCACAGCATGTCCACCTCGAAGGTATCACACATGCATCAAAAGCTTTTGAGAAGCTTGCACGTGTACACCAATCAACGGCTCTCGCAAATCACCTCTTCATCCTTCAAAAGCTGGTTTCAATGAGGGTGAGCGAGGGAGAGTCGATTCCAGACTTCTTGCTGTAGTTTGAAGGACTGCTGTAGCAAGTGACCCAAATGAACAAGAAAAACGACACCAACATGCACGCAATGATCCTTCTCATGTCTGTACGTGGAAGCTAGGGTCCTGTTATCATCCTTTTGGGCGTTTTGAAGGAGAAAGATTTGACGTATGAGGCAGTGCCGAGTACGTGCGTAACGAGGCCATGCATTGTAGCGGTAGTGAGGCTAATCTTTAGCGTACGCTACACAGTACGATGGTTGTGGCGACAACTCCTCTTCTGGTCAGATCAGTAGTGGAAAAGGTGGTGGTGGAGGAAAACGCAATGGTCGCGATGGAAAGAGTTCAAAGCGTCTCGGGAATTCCCATAGCTGTGGCAAGCCTAGGCATTGGGCACGGAAGTACACGGCTCCCAAGAAGGAAGACGAAAATCACAATGGTAGATATGAGGGCAAAGGATAGGGTAAGAAGGAGTTGACAAACATGATGGCTGAGAGCGTGCCGGTAACCAAGGGAGCAGCAATAGTCAAACGTCGAGCCTACAGGCTCGACTCTGGCACAAACCACCACTCTTCCAGGGAGAAGGATGGGTTCATCTCCATTGGGGACACGAAATGTCGCTTCACGTGTGCCAACTGTAGTCTTGTCCATGCGCAAGAGGAGGGAGATAAGTTGATTAACATCAACGTGAACGATGCTAAAAAAGACTTGAAGCTAGAGAACGTCATCTACATGCCGTCTTTTGCGGCAAACCTCTTGTCAATGTGCATAATCATGGACCACGACATAACGGTCGTCTTCACGGAGGAGGAAGCCGTGATTATCAAGAACAAGGACATCAAGATCTCCTATTCCAAAGAGTCTTGTTGCACAGGTCCCAAGAGTTGATGGGCTCTACGTGCTGCAGACCAGACCCCTTGAGAGTACAAATCAGGGATATGTGGGGGTTGAAGAACCCAGGTCTCCGAACCCTGATGTTCCCCCACAAGACGTCACCATGGCTGCCAGCTCCACCAACACATATGCTCAGCTGTGGCACAGGCGGTTTGGCCACGTGGTAGATAGTACACTACAAGCTATGTGTTGGGAAAGGAGCCATCCGCCTAAATTTCAGGTCCATAAGAGCATTTTCTAGGAAACTACCAGATGCCTACTCCGATCGTCAATCCAACTTAACCATTGGAAAAATCAAGTGGCAAGATATCTACGCTCCAAGTTTGAGGCCGATGCAACTGTCGCATTGGGAGATATGAGTTCTTTAAATTTTCAGGGTCATCGACCGCCGATATCTGGGTGACCATGGGCGATGGCTCCATGCCTTAGCCTGAGAAAAGAAAAAGGCAAAAGGTCCAGGGTCGAGATCCGATGGGAGAAATATCCAAAAAGGTCATAGATTCTTGGGTTGCCTTGTCAGAGTGTGCTGACTAGGAAAAAGGTATTTCCTTACTTTTTAGGTGAGATGAGATCCTTCTGTGCTAGACATGGATACAAGGCGATTCTCCATGGGATTGTGGGTTATGTGACCACTAGGAATGTGCCATAAGAGCATTTTCTAGCTCTCTAGGTCATGTGTGAGTGGTCAGCCTGATTGCTAGGCTGATTTCCTTTCTTGTGTGAGATTATGGACTCTAGTGTATGAGCCTTGGCCTCCATGGCTTAGTGGTGTGGCTTGTGTAAGGGCTGACTTGTCCAAGCTCTAGCTCTATATGTACTCCATCATTTTGAGTGATTCAAATAACCATTCTTCAGCACAAGTGATGCCTTTCCAGTCTCCTATGCTCGTTGCTGCAAGGTTCCCTCTCTCCTCCATTTCCAACACTTTGTATTAGAGCCAAGTTCTGCCACTTTCAGCCAGCACAGGTCGTCACATTGAGAATGATGGATTGGAGTACAACCTTCAGCAAATTTGATGATCGACGATTGGAACATACAATTTAAGAGATAAGCTCTCTAACGATCCCAAGATTGCAAAGATCCACTGGTTGGATTGAAAGTTATGTTCAAAACGAGGTCAGCCAAGGCTACACTCTTCTCTCTGAGTAAGACAGTGGCCTTGTGATGACCACAACTTTCTCATTTCTTTGTCAAATTGAAACATTAGCACATACAAATTGAAGTGTTTTTTCTAAGCTTTCCATTTGAGTAAAAATACTTGCATTCCATTGGTACGTTTGGGAGAAACACTGTTTACAGGCTGGCTGGTGTGAGCTTGAGTAGAAGCAAAAGCATATCCTGTTTCCTAAAGGGCATATCTCTGGAAATCCCTTGTTGATGACCCTGTTTTATGGGTCGATATCAAAGGTTTTGAGCTGAATTTTTTAGTGCTGGTCTCACTTTTTCAGAAAACCCAGTCTGCTTGCCTCTATTGTCCAATTTCTCTCAGACAGTTTTCTGTGAGAAGTAGCAGCAGAAGCAAGCATAGCGCCGCCACTCAAGGACAACGATGAGCATCACCAAAGCTCAAAATGGCAGCAGTAGGCGTGGTAACAGCAGCTCAGCCCTTGGAGAGAATAAAAGGACGCGCCAACTTCACGTTTTGGAAGATCCATACTAGCCTCCTTTTGGAGGAGAGGGGCTTGTGGAAGGTGGTGAGCGGCCACGAGCGCGCTCCGCCTCCACACCAGAGATGGTGGCGGGAAAGACACCGGAAAAGAGTGGAGCAGATGCAAGTCCATCTACAAGTGCAGCAACGACATATGAGGAGTGGAAGAAGGACAAGCGGGCCTACAAGCAGCTTGTCAACACCATCTCCAATCCGTATCTTTAGTACGTGAGTGACAAGGCTACTACAAAAGAGCGGTGGGACACGTTGTGCAAGAACTATGAGAGCAAGGATCCTACTTTCTTCATTCTTTTGAAGAGAAGATGATGGCATTAAAAATGCAGGGTGGCGAAGGGATGGAGGTATACTTGGACGAGGTAAAGGAGCTGGCGAAGCAGCTGAAAGCGGCTGGCAACCCTGTGGAACACACGTACTTCGTCCTCCTCTTGCTGAGGAGACTCCCAATGAGCTATGATATAGTGCGAGAGACATTAGACTGCCAGCCGACTCTCGACCTGGACATCATTTGCATGTACCTGGTGCAGGCAGAACTACGTCACAATGCGGCAATGGCAGCATCAGCAGCAATGAAGCAGCTTTCATGGCCATGGACCTACGCAGCTAGCAGAAGTAGCAGTGCCGGCAACAGAGAGGCAAGAAGAAAGGCAACTGCCACTTTTGCCAGAAAGAGGGACACTACAAGAAAGAGTACTTCAGGTTCAAGAGGGACCCGAAAGAGTAGCACCAACAAGAGCAAAAGCAGCAATCTCCACAGCAACACCAGTAGAAGTGACAGCAACGTAAGTTGTATTAGCAGCAACAGCAGAACGAGACTGGCGTGCGCCATTTTGGCAACATGAACGTGGCCAAGGAGGTGCGCAACCGCCTGTTCATGGCCAAGTTTGACATGTCGCAGAAGGAAAAAACGGATCTGGCGTTGTACAAGGACTCCGGGTGTACCAATAGTCTGACGTACCACAAGGAGTGGTTTACGCAGCTGCTCTCCATTCCCCCCCAACCGATTGCTTAAGGTGATGATCGGGTAGTCTATACTGAGGGAATTGGAATTGTGGAGATGTGGTTCGAGACACTGCGTGGCATTGACGTGGGAGTGTTCCATGGCGTGCTGTTTGTACCTGATGCTGCATTCAACCTTCTCTGAGTATCCTCTCTCACCAATACAGGACTGCGAGTCCTCTTTGACGACAACTATGGGTACATCTTCGACAAGGAAACCGGAGAGGAGTTCGCCAGGTTGGTGAAGGAAGGCGACATATACCGCCCGTTGGGGCGACCAAGATCCTGTACAAGCAGAGTCTTGCAGTAGTGATGTAGGCCATAGATGGCGAAATCTGGCATGCGCGCTACGGCCACACTGTTATGCGTGCCTTGCAGCAACTTCAAACCAAGTAGACGGTGTGTGACTTACCCACCATTTGTAGCTATGCGCAGCACATATACATCATTTTTATAGAAGGGAAGCAGCATCGCGAGGCGTTCTCAGGAGAAGGAGAGTGCGCGAAGGAGGTGTTAGAACTGGTCCACATAGACTTATGTGGCCCGATGCAGACCTGGAGTTTTGGAGGCTTTAGGTATCTTCTTACCTTCATCGATGATTTCAGCCATTATACTACTGTGTACTTCCTTTCTTCCAAGGACCAGTGTTTTCATAGGTTCGAGGAGTTCAAGGCCATGGTGGAGAACCAGACTGGCAAAAAATCAAGGCATTGCGCAGCGATTGCGGTGGAGAGTACGTGAGCAAGGAGTTCTCGGACTACCTTGCAACAGCAAGCATCAAGGCGCAGTACAGCGCGCCATACTCACCGCACCAAAAAGGCATAGCAGAACACGCCAACCGCACCATCGTTGAGACGACGTGCTCCATGCTGCACATGATTCCGCTAAGCTACGATTTTTGGGCCAAAGTAGTGAGCACTGCGATGTACATCAAGAACCGCAGTCCAACAAAGGCCGTTGAGTAAATGACGTTGTACGAGGTATGGTTCGGCAAGAAGCCAAGCGTGGGTCATCTTTGCGCGTTTGGCAGCTTGGTGCACATGCACGTGCCAAAGGAGAAGCAGGAAAAGTGGGACGCAAAGAGCGTGCAGATGCTAATAATTGGCCACAACGTGGCAAGTAAGGTGTATCGCCTCTACGAGAGGGATACAAGCCACATCATCATTTCCAAGGATGTTGTCTTCAGCAACAGCAACGTCATCGGCACCAACATTGTCAGTGAAGAGGCACAAGAACAGCAGCTGACGAGGCAGTGGGAGCAGATATCCTTTCTGACCCATTCTCTCTTGATCCTTTCTCAGTGTGACAGTGGGAGAACCAGTCTACTCTCCCATGTCTGATGTAGCAGATATAGCAGCCTTACTGGCAGAAGCAGAGGGCAGAGATGCACCACCATCAGCAGGAGCAGTCGTGCCAGAAGCACCGCGCCAGCCGCCTGCTAATGCTTGAGCACCAGGTCGCAAATACCCACTCAGGGTACGCTACAAGCCTGGTGAGCTTGGGCATTTCTACAAGGAGCAGATTCAGACAAGCCAACATCCTACAAGGAGATCATGGCTGCACCAGCTCAGTAGATTGGGGCAAGCTATGCAGTACGAGATAGACTCACAAGTCGACAATGGTACGTGGATGCTAGTTGAGTGTCCACCTGGATGCAAGGTTATCAAGTGTAAGTGGGTATTGAAGAAGAAGAGGGGCACAGATGGCAACCTCGAAAAGTACAAGGCGAGGCTGGTCGCCAAGGGCTACTCGTAGAAGGAAGGCATCGACTACACGAAAACCTTCGCCCCTGTTCCCAAGTTTGCCTCTGTGCGTACGTTCCTTTCCTATGCAGCAACAAAGAACTTTGAGGTCCACTACATGGACGTCAAAACGGCGTTCCTGAATGGTGACCTGCAAGAGGAGATTTACATGGAGTAGCCGCAGGGGTTTGTCATGGATAGCCAGGAATACCTAGTTTGCAAGCTGCAGAAGTCGCTCTACGGCCTCAAGCAAGCGTCGCGTACTTGGAACCAGAAGTTTGATGCGGCATTGCAATGCATGGGTTTGAGTGCTGTGAGTGTGACTACGTCTATCGCTGGGAGCATGGTCATGAGGTGCTCATCATCATGGTCTATGTGGATGACATGCTCCTCCTTTCAAATAGCATGTCGGTACTGCAAGAGTTCAAGCAAGCCATGCAGGAGCCCTTCAAGATGTCTGATCTTGGGGAGGCATCATACTTCATCGACATTCAAATCACGCGTGACCGCAAATCAAGCTCTCTCTTGCAGCAACAGAGCCGCTACATCAAGGATGTCTTTCAGCCGTTTGGCATGGTAGAGGCTAAACCAATCGGCACGCCGCTGGAGACGCGGGTGAACCTCGTGAGTTTCAATGGGGAAGCGGATACAGCTGATTGGCACAAGTACCAAAATGTTGCCAGCAGTCTCAAATACCTGATGGTGGTAAGCGGGACGGACCTCGCACAGGCTAATAGCATTGTGAGCCATTACATGGCCAATCCCGGACCTGAGCATAAGAAGACAGTTAAGCAGATCTTCCGCTACCTTACAAGAACCCTCAACATCGGCATCAACTACAACGGCAACGACAACAACATCATCGACTATACAGACGTAGATTGGGCCTTAAGCCCAGAGGACCGCAAGTCCATCTGTGGACATGTGTTCCACATGAATGGTAGGGCCATCAACTGGTGGAGCAAGCCCTAGGTGGTCGTGTCCACCTCAAGCATGGAAGCTGAGTACGTCTCTATCCCCTTTGGAGCCAAGGAAGCAGTTTGGCTTCATCGTCTCATGGCAGAGATGAGTGGGAGTGCAGCATGTCCAGTTCCTGTGCGCATCGACAACCAGAGCGCAATTGCACTTGCCAAGATTCCTAAGCACCTTGCACGCACCAAGTACAATGACATCGCACATCATTTCATTAGGGACATGGTGCAAGAGGGTGCTATCAAGGTGAAGTTTACTCCAACCATCAAGCAGGTCGCTGACTTTTGCACCAAACCAGTGACCCGTGAGAGACAGTAATTCTGTATGAAGGCATGTGGACTCAACGTACTCTGACTACGGCAAAGTAGGAGATTGTTGGGAAAGGAGGCATCTGGCTTAGTTCCAGGTCTACAAGAGCAAGTTTAAGGAATCTACCACATTCCTACTTCGATCGTCAATCAAACATCTTCATAAGAAAGATCAGGTGGCAAGACATCTATGGTCCATGTTTTAGGCCGATCCAGCGGTCAGATTAGGAGATATGAATTTTTGAAATCATCGAGGTCATCGATCGCCAATCTGTGGGTGACCATGGGCGATTGCTCCATGCTTTAGCCTGATAAAATAAAAAGGCAAGAGGTCCAGGGTAAAGATCTGATGGGAGAAATATCCAAAACGTTCATAGATTCTTGGGTTGCCTAGTCAAAGTGAACTTACTAGGAAAAAGGTACCTCCTTGCTTTTCATGTGAGGTGAGATCCTTGTGTGCTAGTCATGGACACATGGCGATCCTCCATGGGATTGTGGCATATGTGTCCACTAGGAGTGTGCCATGAGAGCATTTTCTAGCTCTCTACGTCGTGTGTGAGTGGTTAGCCTGATTACTAGGCTGATATCCTCTCTTGTGTGAGATTATGGACTCTAGTGTGTGAGCCTTAGCACCCATGGCTAAGTGGTGTGGCTTGTGAGAGGGCTGATTTGTCCAAGGTCTAGCTCTATATGTCCTCCATCATTTTGAGTGATTCAAATAATCATTGTTCAACACAAGTGATGCCGTTCTAGTCCTGTATGCTTGCTTCTCCAAGGCTCCCTCTCTCCTCCAGTTCCAACACGATGGAGCAGCATGAAGTGGTTCATGGGACGAGGGAAAGTGCAAGAAGCTGTGTGAGCCATGTCTCCAAGGCAAGGCAAAGAGAAAGCCCTTTGAGCGTAATGGGGAATGTGCGGTAGCAATCTTGGACCTAATTCACTCGGATGTGTACGCACCATTCCGCACTCCTTCAAACGGCGGTAACAAGTGTTTTTTGACCTTCATCGATGACCAAAGTCGCAAGATGTGGATCTACTTCCTTAAGACAAAGGGAAAGGTCAAGGAGAAGCTATAAAGTTTTGTTGCGATGGTAGAGCGGCAGACAAGCAAGAAGGTCAAGGTACTGTGTACAGACAATGGTGGTGAGTACGACGCGTGCAATGGTTGGCTAAGCCAACATGGCATCAACCAGGAGACCACCACACCTTACACCCCCCAGAGTAATGGCGTTGCCGAGCGGATGAAGAAGACTATCCCTATGATGACACGAAGCATGCTCTTCGATGCCAAACCATTACAATTAGCACTTCTCCAGGATCACAGGAGTCTCAGGACATACAACAAATCGAGCAACTGTGACTAAAATGCACTGTGTTGTACACACTGCAACTGTACGCTGCAAAGAATCACTTTCTATTACATACTGACGATTCAAGAGGTTACACAAAAGTCAGAAATACACGGCTCGTCTCTTGAACTTTCCAACGATATGCTATACTTCCAAAATGGTGCAGTACAGACGAAGCAATCTACAAATGAAACTACTACCTATTCATACTAGTCTAGTGGCTAGGAAATACAAAGAGCAAGCAAAATGCACGAACTTAGTCTGTCCGGTCCGCTTGTGTCTTCCTTGAGCGTCCTGGACGCCGGTCGGTGTTCCCAGGCACCGAGCGACCGAGGTTGGCGGATGCCCAGTGCCCTCGGTGTGATCCACGAACGAGATCATCCTGATCTGCGGCAGGTCCTCTGCTCTCGTCGATCTTCTTGCTCATCGGGTGAAGAGTAGCTTGTGCTCGCACTCTCAATCCTGCAAGGGCTGTGATTGTTCCATTGTCTGCGCGATGCTCTCCGATCCATTGATCCATTGTTTATAAAGTTCCCGCGAGCTCCGTTCTCTCAATCCGATGTCTCGATCGAAGCCTGTCCATCTGCTCTAATCTTCGGTCCGTGTTTCCGCTGCTCCACCGCTCACCACATCAGCACCTAACGTATCGAGAGGAGCTCACGCTTGCACTCTCGTACTTGCACTTGGTCCTCACCGAGGCCATAACCTGTACTTCCGCAAATCATGCCAGAACTTAAGGTGGCCGTTTGCATTCTCCTGGTAGATCAATAGGAGGCTGCGGTAGGCCCTCGTACCGGGTTAGACTCCCGGGCGACGGTAACTGACCCCGCCATCGGTAGAGCAGAGTCCATTAGAGTAGGGTCCGGTTGAGTAGGCGGAGGGGTGGGGGAGAGAGTGGCGACCTCTCCCCCAGTCCTCTTGCCTTTTTATCCTAAGTGCCCATCCCGCGCACAAAGTAGGCCATTTGTGAGATAGTGACATAATATATGTTACTTTTCTCCTTTTGCCCATATCTCCAGATCGAACTATCCAAATTGGCTGAAATTTGGACAGTGGACGGCTAACAAGGAGATCTGTCCATTGGTCCCACCTGATCAGGAATCGGCCTTGTACTGAAGAAGATCCTGATTTTCCAACATTCCCCCCCCCCCCCTTGAATGCCAAGCCCGAGAAGGGGTGGCATTAAAGCAGAAAAGCAGGAGGCAAAGAAAAGAAGGCGAGGCAGGGGCACGCACGTCCAAAAAACGCTCATCGACAGTGGAGATGAGACTTCCCCCCCTGGGCGGCCCAAACCGATGCCGAACAAAATAGCAGAACAAGAGGCACCCGGTGGACTTGATGTATCCATGTTGGGCCAGTGCTTCGGCAGAGCCGTACGGCAGATTGAGGGATGCCAGCGGGGAGCCTCTTGCCCGGACACATGGGGAATCAAGTCCCACACATGGCCGGGCCCCGTGGTGAGCCGACATCCATAGCCCACCATGGGTTTCTGATTGCAAAAGGCGAACGGCGAGGTAAAGAATGGAACAGAAATGCGTAGAGAGAACGCGCGGCCCCAGGGAGGAGGAGAAGAGAAGCGGAGCGCGGACAAAAATCGAAAAGGAAGTCCGAGGCAGACACTCGGAGTGTGGCGCGTAGCGGGGAGCGAGCCGCACCCTCGATATTGTCGGGATGCGAGGAGCGAGCCGCGAGACGGTCCGGAGCGCGAAGAGGACACAGGAAAGAGAGGCACAAGCTGTTGCGAAAGAGCGGAGAGAGGCGCAGGCGCCACGCACGGCCACCGGGTCCAACGCCTCATATGGGGGAACCCGGGAGGCCATGCGGGGAGCGCGAGAGAGGGCAGAGTGAAGAGGAGAGGGGCGTGGCGGCCAACCACAACCCGCGTCCATGCCAATGCCTCATGTGGGGGACATGGAAGCGGGAGGGGAGGGCGGCATTGCCGTCGGTCATCTTCGTCCATCCCAACGCCTCATGCGGGGGAGACGGAAGAAGAGGACCCAGAGGATGCACGAGAAGAGAGAGAGAGCAAGCCGAGGCGAGCACAGAGCGCAGCATGACGGTCGGCAGAAAGAGGCTTGGTGAAGATGTCAGCTGGTTGCTGCTCGGTAGGAATGTGGAGCATGCGAACCTCACCGTCAGCAACGGCGTCACGGACGTAGTGATAATGTCGGCGAACGTGTTTGGTGCGATCATGGAGGACGGGATCCTCGGAGAGGGCAATGGCACCTTCCTTGTCGTGGTGGATGGTGGTAGGTGCTAGTTGGTCGAAGCCGAGTTCAGAAAGAAACATACGAAGCCAGACAACTTCACGAGTTGTTTCACTCTCAGCGATGTATTCGGCTTCGGTGGAGGACAGAGCCACCATGGATTGCTTATTTGAGCGCCAACTGACGGGGCCTCCATTGAGAAGAAAGACGTAGCCAAACGTCGATCGACTGGTGGCGTGATCACCGGAGAGGTCCGCGTCGCAGAAGCCATGAAGAATGTTGTCACCAGTGGAAGAGTACCGAATTCCAAGGTCGGCGGTGGAGCGCAAGTAGCAAACGCTTCGTTTGGCCGCAACGATGTGAGCGGCAGTGGTGTTCTGGCAGCCTTGGCTAAGGATGCCGACAGCATAGGACAGATCAGGACGTGTGGCAATAGAGGCATACATCAGGGAGCCCACCATGCTGGGAAAAACTTTGGTGTCGGCGGGAGCAAGAAGATCCACCGTAGGGGGGACTTTGGTGAGGCCATGCTGGAGAGCCAAGGGTGTAGCCATAGGGTTGGCGTCACCAAGTTGAAACTTATCAGTGACACGTTGTGCATACGTGGCTTGATTGAGAATGATGTGACTGTCCTACTGTTGGTGCACTTGAATGCCAAGATAATATTTCAAGGGACCCATGTCGCTCATCTCTAAGCGTCGAGACAGCCAATCCTTGAAAGCGGAGATGGTGTCCAGCGTGGGACCAAACAGGATGAGGTCATCGACATAGAGAATGATGCCGATGGTGTTGGCTCCGGAGCGATAGTAGATTGAGTGGTCAGAATGGAGACGGGTCAGACTTTGCCCAAGGAAGAACTCATGGATCTTGAGATTCCATTGGCGTGGGGCCTATTTGAGCCCGTAGAGAGAGCGCTTGAGACGACAGACAAGATGAGCCTTTTTAGGTTCCACGAAGCCCTCGGATTCTGTCATGTAGATGGTCTCATTCAGATCCCCTTTGAGAAAGGCGCATTTGACATCCATCTGATGCAGAATCCAACGGTTAGCAGTAGCAAGAGACAGAATGACACGGATGGAGGAATACTTGGCCACTGGGGCATAGGTGTCACTGTAGTTGACACCGAGAACCTGACTGTAACCACGGGCCACGAGGCGAGCTTTGTATCATTCAGGCTCGCCAGCACTATTGAGTTTTTTACGAAACACCCACTTGCAAGTAACGATAGGTTGGTCCGGCGGCTGTGGGACAAGCTCCCATGTACCTTGTTTTTTAAGCTGATCAAATTCCTCTTGGCTGGCTTGGTGCCAAAGAGCCGCATCAGGTCGACGCATGGCATCCTCGTAGCTGATGGGGTCGATGACTTGAGTGACAAGAGCACTGTCATCTTCATCATCGGACGTGTGGAGCATGGCAAGTTGAAAATACGTTGGGGTAGTGCGGTTGCGGGTGGAGCGACGTAGACCAGGGATGGCAGCAGACAGCAGCCGAGCATCCGGTGCTGACGATGGAAGGGATTCACCAGTAGTGTGTTCATGAGGATGCACTGGAGGAAGCACATCAGCATGTTCATCGGCAACAGGGTCAACGTTGAACTTCTGAATGGGCTCGGGAGCTGTGTCCATAGGTATGGTGACGATGGGTTAAGTTGGGAGGATCCTTGTGTTGAGGAAGGTGCTTTCATCAAAGATGAGTTGTCGTGCACGGGCCACGGTTTGCGTAGCAGGATCCCAAACTCTGTAGATGTCGTTGTTGTCTTCATATCCAAGAAGGATACAGGCCTTAGACCGTGGCTCCAACTTGGAGCGAAGTTCTGGGCGTAGCCAGACGTGAGCGGTGTAGCCGAAGATGCGAATGTGTTGCAGATGGGGTTTCGCACCGGTCCATGCTTCATATGGTGTATGAGTAGCACTGGGAAGTTTGACTGTGGGTAGTCGGTTGGTAATGTAGGCTTTAGTGGAGAGAGCCTCCCCCCAAAACACGGATGGTGGTGCAGCTGTGTGTAGCATTGTCCCAGTGCATTCCAGAAGAGTCTGATTCATGCGCTCAGCCTTCCCATTTTGTTAAGGAGTGTAGGAAACGGTGCGTTGGTGTTGAATACCTTTCTGCTGGAAGAAAGAGTGGAGTGAGTGACAAATGAACTCACCGCCATTGTCAGTTCGGATTTTCTTCACGGTGAGGTTGGTTTCATTTTCAATCTGCCGCATCCAGATCTCGATGATATCGGCGGCTTCGTTTTTGTAGCGGAGAAACTTGACCCAAACGAAATGGCTGTAGTCATCGATGATGACCAGGAAGTAATGCTTATTTGACGGGGAACCTTCCTTGATGTAGCAGAGGTCCATGTGAAGCAGTTCCAACTTTCGTGTTGTCGTTGTAGTTGGATGAGCCTTGAATTGTTATTGATGTTGTTTGCCTGTCAAATAGCCGCTACATGGTGTTGTGTCGAAAGGCTTCGTGAGTCCGGATGGGAGATCATGAACCCATTGTTATGTCATGTTGTGTAGGGTGGCATAGTTGACGTGGGCAAGCCGGCGATGCCATAAGTCAGTTGTGGAAGTAGCCGAGGTGTGATGACGGCTGTCAGAAGACACAACTGCCATAAATGCAACTTCTGGTTCATTTGTCAGCATAGCTGATGACACCTCCTCCAAGTCGAGAATTGTCAGGTGACCAGTGCGAGTAGCAACGGCTGCTAGATTCCCTTTGGTGTCCAAAATCTTGCAGTTCTTGTCCAGATCAAAAATCACTCTGAAGCCATTGTCGTTGATGCGTCCTACGGATAGGAGATTAGCCGCTAGTTCGGGGATGAATACAACCTGGCTGGAGGTGCGCGTCACCTGTTGCCCTTGAAGGGTAATAAGTACTCGCACTGTACCTTCACCGTAGGCCGGGATGAGTCATCCATCACCCACATGAACTCCGCGAGGTTGTGCGTACTGGGTGTAGGTGGTGAACCATTCCTTGCGACAGGTCATATGTTTGGTACACCCTGAGTCAATAATCCAGGCAAGGACTACGGCAGCGAGTAGGTAGGCACAGTCAACGAAGCACATTGCCAGTTCTTCACGAATGGGTTTTTCGTGACTGATTGAATCCTCAGATATTGCCCCGCTTGAGTTTGAAGGATGTTGTTCAAAGTCGGTTGCGTCGGCTATGAAAAAATTTAGCTGGGGAATGGGGTCACTGTCCGGGTTTTGCTTCATGTCGGCGGAATTGTAACCTATAAAACCTGAGATGAGATGGGAAAAGTCAGCCAACAGTGTTGAAAATGCTGAGAGAAAGGCTGATGATGTCTCATCAGTGAGGAGAGCATGCGATGTGTTACGCGTTGGTGCATTGAATCGCGGTTGTTGCTCTGAACGAGTTGGACAGTCAAGTTGGATATGCCCCTTTTTGTTGCATTGCCAACAGATGCAATCCCCTAGGTGAACATAAGGCCTGCGAGCCTGTTGAGGATATCCAGGTCGAGGTTGATACGTGGCTTGAGTGCCTTGATTGGTGCTGGGACGAATGTTCCCATAGGTCTCGTATTTCTTTGTTCGTCGATCTGGATGTCCTTGATATTTGGCGTAAAGCCCGACTTCACCACCATTTTCTTTGATGTAGGCATCTTTGTCAAGCATGAGAGCCTGTGTTGCCTTCTCAATGGTCAGCACATGTGGCTTGGCGGCTGCTGCCGTTGTGGCCGCTGCCGTTGCGGCCGCTGCTGGTCCTGCTGCTGCTTGTACTGCTGCTGCTGGTGCAGGAACAGTGTTCCCAATGGCGTCTAGAGCACTCTTGACAGCAGACCCCATGAGTACAATTTTTTCATCATCTTCCTGTCGATCGATGTTGAAGGTTTGTACTCGCTTCACTGTGTGTTGAAAACGTGTAGGAGGACTCTGAAACAAGGTCTGAACAAGCACTCTTTCAGAGATAACTTCACCCAAGGCTGTGATGCGACTGGAGAGATATTTCAGATGACTGATATGATCCTCAAGCCGAGTGTGTTCCTCCATTTTTTTAGTGTGAAACTCTTTGAGTAGATGACCCAACTCATCGTCGCTGATCTTGTGATAACGTCGCTTGAGAGCTCGTCATGCAGTTCTCGGACAGAGGTCCACATTGACGTCGCGAATGAGAAACTTGAGCCGCTCTTCCAGTTGCATAGCCAAGATTGCAAAAGCTTGGTCGCTTTGCCTTTTATGACTGATTTTCTCCTTCGCAGAGGCATTACCGTCCACAACGTCTGTAGGTGGGTCACTGACCACCCCCCATAGTCCTTTGTTCATGAATACCATTTTCATGTTGAACGCAAAACATTCATAGTCATCGTTGTTGAAGATTGGTATCTTGAAATGATCATGATGGCCGCTTCCTGTGAGTAACGCCATGGCAACGACTACTCTGAGTGAACGCACCTCCTGCTCTGATACCAATTGTTACAATTAGCACTTCTCCAGGATCATAGGTGTCTCAGGAGATACAACAAATCGAGCAACTGTGACTGAAATGCACTGTGTTGTACACATTGCAACTATACGTTGCAAAGAATCACTTTGTGTTACACACTGACGATTCAAGAGGTTACACAAAAGTCAGAAGTACACGGCTCATCTCTTGAACTTTCCAACGATGTGCTATACTTCCAAAATGGTGCAGTACAGACGAAGCAATCTACAAATGAAACTACTACCTATTTATACTAGTCTAGTGACTAGGAAGTACAAAGAGCAAGCAAAATGCACAAGCTTGGTCTGTCCGGTCCGCTTGTGTCTTCCTTGAGCGTCCCGGACGCCGGTCGGTGTTCCCAGGCACCGAGCAACCGAGGTTGGCGGATGCCCAGCGCCCTCGGTGCGATCCACGGACGAGATCGTCCTGATCTGCGGCAGGTCCTTTGCTCGCGTCGATCTTCTTGCTCGTCGGGTGACGAGCTTCTTCTCGCTCTTCACGCGACGAGCGAGAAGAAGCTCGTGCTCGCACTCTCGACCCTGCTACGGTTGCGATCGCTCCATTGTCTGCGCGATGCTCTCCGATTCATCGATCCATTGTTTATAAAGATCCCACAGCTCCGTTCTCTCGATCCGATGTCTCGATCAAAGCCCGTCCATCTGCTCCGATCTTCGGTCCGTGTTTCTGCTGCTCCACCGCTCGCCACGTCAGCACCTATCGTATCGGGAGGAGCTCACGCTCGCACTCTCGTACTTGCACTTGGTCCTCACCGAGGCCATAACTTGTACTTCCGCAAATCACGCCAGAACTTAAGGTGGCCGTCCGCATTCTCCTGGTAGATCAACAGGAGGCTGCGGCACGCCCTCGTATCGGGTTAGACTCCCGGGCGACGGTAACTGACCCCGCCATCGGTAGAGCAAAGTCCAGTAGAGTAGAGTCCGGTAGAGTAGGCGGAGGGGTGCGGGAGAGAGTGGCGACCTCTCCCCCATTCCTCTTGCCTTTTTATCCCAAGTGCCCATCCCGAGCACAAAGGAGGCCATTTGTGAGATAGTGATATAATCTTTGTCAGTTTTCTCCTTTTGCCCATATCTCCAGATCGAACCATCCAAATTGGCTGAAATTTGGACAGTGGACGGCTGATGAGGAGATATGTCCATTGGTCCCACCTGATCAGGAATCGGCCTTGTAGTGACGAAGATCCTGATTTTCCAACAGAAACTCCCACCTCGCTTGTGGACTGAAGCTCCAAGAATATATTGCTACCTTGTGAATCTCACTCCGGCAGCTGTGCTTAGAAGGCGTTGTAAGAACCAGCAAGATCAGCAGCTCACGATGCCACACAAGGCTTGGTCAAGGAACACCCCGGTTGCCTGAAACTTGAGGGTCTTTGGCTGTAGTGCCTGGGCAAAGGTCTGAGGAGGAGAAGGAAGTGGCAAGCTGGATACACGTGCTTGTAAGTGTGTAATGGTTGGATACGACACCGGACACAAGGCCTAAAGGTTATGGGACCAAGCAGTACGAAATCTCATCAAGAGCCGATATGTCGACTTTGATGGAAGGACTTGGCAAGGGAGAGTCGCTAGACCCTGTCCATACTCTGATATAAGGAGAGTGGGTCGTGTTTCTCGAGTCAAGTGATCAGGCACCAGAAAACTGGCAGAAGGTGCCAGTGAAGGATGGTGCTACAGGGAGAGTGGATGTACAGACTGACACATCGACAGACTCTGACACTGAGTCTTAGTCGTCTGAGGCCTATGAGTCAAACTCTAAGGCCGGTGGCTCTTTCTCAAACAGTTGATCACTGGCAGCGCAGGAGCAACAAAAGCAGCAAAGCCTTGAAGCAGCACCTGCAACACTCTAGCGTAGTCCAAGCAAGAGGAAAACCTTCGTCCAAATACGATGCTGAGAGTGCGGAATGGACTAGACTCAGCTGGTCATGCTTGGGTCAGGGAGAGCTTGTGACCGTAACAGAGGATATGAACATGCCAGATGCGACCAAGTGGAAGGAGACAGTGGATAGCCAACTCGCATCCATTGAATAGAACGGAATATGGATTCTGTTGGACAGGCTCTCAAACGCGCACGTGGTGGGGACAAAGTGGGTACTCTAGAAGAAGTTAAAGCATGATGGTGCTATCAAGAAGTTCAAGGCAAGAGTTATGGTGAAGGGGCTTTCCCAGCGTGCAGGCTCATAGTACGAGGAGACCTTCACGCCTGTCGTCACATTTGCCTCCATAAGATCCATGTTGACCATGGGCGGCTTCAGGGCCGGGCTCACCTTCACACCCATGGTCGTGACCATGATCAAGACCATGGGCGTGAAGGCGAGCCCAGCCATGAAGCCGTCCATCTCCTTCTACCACATCATTAAGGCCTTCTTCAACCCGCAGAGAGCTTTGGCTAGTTTGCAAACCTTGCCCTTTGGAGTTTTCACTCCGGGCACTTCTATCAGCACTTCTTTCTCTAGCTTCTTGTAGAAGAAAGCTGTCTTGACATCCATCTGGTGAACCTCGACATTTTTTGCAGCAGCGATGCCCAACATGGATCTGATGGAGGCAAAGGTGACGACAGGTGCGAAGGTCTCCTCGTACTTCAAGCCTACACGCTCGCAAAACCTCTCTGCCACCACTCTTGCCTTGTACTTGTCGATAGTACCATCCTCCTTTAACATTTTCCGAAGTACCCACTTTCACCCCCACCATGTGCGCGTTTGGTAGCCTATCCACCAGAACTGATGTTTTGTTCTCTTCAATGGATGCGAGTTTGCTATCCACTGCCTCCTTCCACTTGGCCACATCTAGTATGTTCATAGCCTCCGTTACACTCACAGGCTCTCGCTGAGCCAAGCATGACCAGCTGAGTCCGGCCCATTCGGCACTCTCAGCATTCTACTTGGGTAAACGTTTATTCTAGCGCGTACTACGCCGGAGTGTTGCTGGTCATGCCTCAAGGCTTAGTTGCTTATATTGCACCTGCACTACCATTGATCTGTTGTTTGAGGAAGAGCCAACGTTCTCAGAGCTTGACTCAGAGGCCTCTGACGACTCAAACTCAGTGTCAAAGTCCGTAGTAATATCAGCCTACACACCCACTCCCCTTGCAGCTCCATCCTTTACTGGCATTATCTGCCAATTTTCTGGTACCTGATCACCTGACTTGTGCAACACAACCCACTCTCCTGATTTGGGAACATGGACAGGGTCAAGCGACTCTCCCTTGCCAAGCGTCTTTTCATCAAACTTGACATCTCGGCTCCTGATGAGCTTTCCTACTACTTGGTCCAAGATTGTGTACGCCTTACATGTAGTGTAGTATCTGACCATTACACACTTACGAGCATGTGCATGCAGCTTGCCACTTCCTTCTCTTGCTTGGACCTTTGCCAAGGTAGTACAGCCAAAGACCCTCAAGTATGAGGCATCTGGCTTCTTCCCTGACGAAGCCTCCTATGGAGTCCTGAGCTGCTCTTTTGTTGCTTCTTACCACGCCTTCCAAGCGCTACTTCCGGAATGAGATTCATAGCATAGTATCAGTTCTTCTAGCTTTAGCCAAGAAGGAAGGTAGGAGTTTGGCGTCGGAGAGCATGCTTTGTGTCATGCCCTGGATAGTCTGGTTCATCCACTCGGCAACGCCATTGCTTTGGGGGATGTAAGGCATGGTGGTCTGGTGGTTGATGCCGTGTTGGCTCAACCAGTAGTTGTACGCATTGTACTTTCCACCGTTGTTCATGCGTAGTGCCTTGACCTTCTTGCTTGTCTGCCGCTCTACCATCACGACAAAATCTTGTAGCTTCTCCTTGACCTCTCCCTTTGTCTTGAGGAAGTAGATCAACATCTTGCGACAATGGTGATCGATGAAGGTCAAGAAATAGTTGTTGCCGCCGCTTGAAGGGGTGCGGAATGGTCCACACACATAAGAGTAAATCAGGTCCAAGATTGCTGCCGTAGATTGCTACTTACGCTCAAAGGGCTTTCTCTTTGCCTTCCCTTGGAGACATAGCTCACACAACTTCTTGCACTTTCCCTCATTCTTGGCCTTGCATCCCTCCATCCCATGAACCACTTCTTGCTGTTGCATAGCTTGTAGTGTGCTGTCAACCACATGGCCAAACCGCCTGTCCACAACTCAAAATCTGTGTTGGTGGAGTTGGCCGCCATGGTGACCACTTGTGGTCCAACATTAGGCTTTAGAGACTTGGGCTCTTCAACCACTGCATATCCCTTGTTTGTGCTCTGAAGGGATTTGGTCTGCAGTACGTAGAGCCCATCAACTCTTGGGACCCATGCAACAAGACTCTCCTTGGGATAGGAGATCTTGATTTCCTTGTTCTTGACAATCACGGCCTCCTCCTCCGTGAAGACGACCGTCATGTTGTGGTCCGTGATTTTGGACAAGGACAAGAGGTTTGTCGCAAAAGACGACATGTAAATGACGTTCTCAAGCTTCAAGTCCTTTTCATCACCATTCACGTTGATGCTGGTGAACTTATCTCCATCGCCTTACATATGGATAAGGCTGTTGTTCGCACATCAAAAGTGATGTTCAGTGACCCGAATGGAGATGAACCTATCCTTCTCCCTTGAAGAGTAGTGGTTCGTGCCAAAGTTGAGCCTATAGGCTCCAGGCTTGAGTAGTGCCGCTCCCTTGGTTACCTACAAGCTCTCAGCCATCATGTTCATCAACTCCTTTTTACCCTTTCCTTTGCGCTCATATCTACCATCATGATCTCCGTCTTCCTGCTTGGGAGCCCTGCACTCCCGTACCTAATGCCCAGGCTTGCCACTGTCATGGCACTCCCTAGGATGCTTCGAACTATTGCCACCACTACCATTGCCTTTTCCTCCACCGCCACCGCTTTGGCTGGTGCTCAGACCAGAAGAGGAATTATTGCCATGACCAGCGTATTGTGCAACCCAGGCTGAAATGTTAGCCTCACTACCGCTGCCACGCATGACCTCGTCGCATACGTCCTCGGACATTGCCTTAAACGTCAAATCCTCCTCCTTCCTACCGTAAAAGACGATGATCAGAAGGCCCCAGCTTTTAGGTAGCTGGCTGGCGCCACTTGGCAGTCTCGGGGAGCGCCATGTAGGCAGGGATGACGTAATCTAGATAACCCAAAGAATGGCTCATCGAAGGAGCAACAACGCGCCTAGTCTAGAGGCTGGTTCTAGGACTATAAGAACATGTCTGTTGCCTGTCATTAAGTACAAGTCCTTACTTTTGAGACTCTTAACACAGTTATCCACCAGAGGCCGACACTAAAGAAGCATTGGTTGGTCTAAGCCCTAGGAGTTTGCTCCTTGACAAAAGTGACCACGTGCTAAGGAAAAAGTGCAAGGAAGTGATTTGTATGAACTGCTTCATGTGGAAACTTGGCTCTGAGGGTGATATGATCTCTTTGTTGCAATACCAAGAGCATTCGGCAGGAACCATTGTGTCGGAACCCGTTTTCTAGACAATCGCCCCAGGGAGGATGACAGTTTGAAGCCCAATCTACACCAGTATAGCCGATGATGTTGTTGCCGTTGTCGTTGTGGGTGATGTCAATAATCATGGTTCCAACAAGGTAAAGGAAGATTTGCTTCACTGCCAGAAGGCAGTGAAGCGGATCTTCTGGTCCTGGGGTCCGTGATTACCCATGTGCTGGCTCACAGCAATCACAGTCTTTGTGAGGTCCGACCTGGTTTCTACCATCAGGTACATGAGAGTGCCGACGGTGCTTTGGTACTTCTGCCGCTTAGCTGCATCTGCTTCTCCATTGAAGCTCACGAGGTATTGTTGCATTTCTGGCTACGTGCTAATGGGTTTGGCTTCTGCTATGCCGAACCGCTATAAAACATCATTGATGTAGCGGCAATGTTGCAACGAGAGTGAGCGTATTTTGCGGTCAAGCGTGATCTGGATATCAAGTATGATGCTTCGCCAATGTTACACATCTAGAAGCGCTCCTATATGACCTCGAACTCCTGTAGTGTAGACATGCTGTTGGAAAGGAGGAGCTTGTCATCCATATAGGCGATGATGATGACCACCTCATGATTATGCTACCATGGATAGACATTGTAGTCACATCCACTACGCTCAAGCCCCATGCACTGTAGCGCAGTATCTAATTTTTGGTTCCAAGCATGTGATGCGTGCTTGACGTCGTAGGGCGACTTTTGCAGCTTGCAAACCAGGTACTCCTGGCCATCCAGGACGAATTTCTGCGGCTGATCCATAGAGATGTCCTCCTCTAAGTCACCATTCAGGTATGTCGTCTTGACACCCATGTGGTGAAGTCCTAGTTGCTGCACAAGAAAGGAGCGTGCGTAAACAAGTGAGTTTTGCAAAAAAAGATAATGTTTCTGTATAATCAGTGCCTTCTTGTTACAAGTAGCCCTTGGCAATAAGCCTCGGTTTGTACTTTTCGAGATTGCCATCTGCGCCCCTCTTCTTTGTGAGTACCCATTTTCATTTGATTACTTTGTGTTTAGGTGGACGCTCACTTAGCTCCCACATACCGTTGTCAAGCTTCGACAGTATCTCCTACTACACAGCTTGCACCTAGTTTACTGCATCTGGTACACCCATGGCCTCCTTTTATGACGTTGACTTATCAAAGTTTGCTACAACTGTGACGTTCATCCGGTCTGGTTTTTGGAGCATTCCAAAATGCCAGCGCTCACCATGCTTGTAGCGCACATTGACAAGGTACCTTCGATGTGGTACTAGAGCGTTAGCATGCACCTGGCGTGGTGCTGCAAGCACAACTGCTTTTGCTGATGGTGGTATATCTTCTACATCTGCTTCTGAGGATGAGGCTGCTTTGTATGCTACATGAGACATGGGAGAGAAGAGTGGTTCTCCTACTATCGTAGTAATGGAAGGTTCAGAAGAGACAAAATCAGAAGAATGTCTGCTCCCACTACTTCATCAGCTACTTATTCTGTTACCTCTCCGCAGATGATGATGGTGTCAATGACGTCACTTTTGTTGAAAATGACATCCCTGGAGATGATGACATGGCCAGTATCCCTCTCGTAGATACGATAGGCCTTGCTTGCCACGTCATAGTCGATTATGAACATGTATGCACTCTTTGCGTCCCATTTTTTGCCGCATTTCCTTGGACATGTGCATGTGCATGAGGCTGCCAATCGCGCGAAGATGACCCACACTTGGCTTCTTCTCAAATAACGCCTCGTACGGCATCATGTGCTCAAAAGCCTTGGTTGGACTGCGGTTCTTGATGTACACCGTAGTGCTCACCGCTTCGGCCAATAACACATAGGTGAGCCGAGCCGCGTGGCGCATGGAGAGCGCGGACTCAACAATGGGGCGGTTGGCGTGTTCTGCTACGCAATTCTGCAGCAGGGAGTATGGCACAGTCTACTGCACCTTAATGCCTGCTCCTACGAGGTAGTCCTATAACTCCTTGCTCAGGTACTCTCCACCACGGTTGCTCTACAATGCCTTGATCTTCTTGCCAGTCTGGTACTCTACCATTGCCTCGAACTCCTTGAACCTATCAATACACTGTTCCTTGGAGGAAAGGAAGTACACAGCAGTCTAACGGCTGAAATTGTCCATGAACGTGAGAAAATACCTAGAGCCTCCAAAGCTGTGGGTCTGCATCGGGCTACACAAGTCTGCGTGGACCAGCTCCAGCATCTCCTTTGCACGCTCCCTTGCTCAAGAGAATACCTTGCGATGCTACTTCCGCTCAAAACAGCCGATGCACAATTGCTGCTCAAAGCTATAGATGGTGGGTAATTTGCGCACCATCTGCTTTGTTTGAAGTTGCTGCAAGGCGCGCATGCCAATGTGGCCGTAGTGCGCATGCCAGATTTTGCCATCTCTGACCTGCACCACTGCTACAAGACTTGGCTCGCGCGGGATCTTAGTCGCTCCCAACACGCGATGCATGCCGTATTCCTTCACCGACCTAGCGAGCTCCTCTCCGGTTTCCTTATTGAATATGTAGCCATAGTCGTTGTCAAAGACAACTTGCAATCTTGTGTTGGTGAGAAAGGACACTAAGAGAAGGTTGAATGCAGTGTGAGGTACATATAGCACGCCATGGAACACTCTCTCTTCAATGTCATGTGGGATCTACAACCACATCTCCATAATGCCAACCCCCTCAGCATATACCATCCAATCATCACCCAAGGCAATCGATCGGGGAGGAATGGAGAGCAACTGCGTAAACCTCTCATTGCGGTGCGTCACACTCTTGGTACACGATGAGTCCTTGTACCACGTCAGATCCGTTTTCTCCTTTTGCGACAAATCAAACTTCGCCATGAGGAGGCGGTCGCCCACCTCCTTAGCCACGTTCATATTGTCAAAATGGAGCACGCCGGTCTATTTCTGCTTATGCTGCTAACGTTGCTGTGACTACTGCTGCTGTTGCTATGGAAATTGCTGCTTTCGTTACTTCTGCTACTGCTGCTCCTTCAAGTCCCTCTTGAACTTGAAGCGCTCTTTCTTGTAGTGCCGCTCTTTCTCGCAATAGTGGCACTTACCCTTCTTGCCTCTCGGTTGCTCAAACTAGTGCTACTGCTAGTTGAATGAGGCCATGGCCATGAAAGCTGCTTCACTGCTGCTGTTGCCGCCATTGCCCTTTGCTACAATATGACGCAGTTCTACCTTCACCAAGTACGTGCACAACAAATCCAGGTCGAGAGTCTCGTGGCACTCCAACGTGTCTCACACCGTGTCATAGCTCGTTGGGAGTCCCCTCGGCAAGAGGAGGACAAAGCACGCGTCTTCCCGAGGGTTGCTGGCCGCTTTCAGCTGCTTCACCAGCTCCTTTGCCCTGTCCAAATACGCCATCATCCCTTTGGCATCATCCTCTCCTGCAAAAGCATGAAAAATGTAGGATCCTTGCTCTCATGTTTCTTGCACATCGTGTCCCATCCTGCTCGCCTGTCCTTCTTCCACTCCTCATATGACACCACTACAGTTGTAAATGAACTTGCATATGCTACACCTTTTTGTAGCGTCTTTACCGCCACCTCATGCGTCACAGTGATGTTTTTTTCTTGTGGAGATTGAGCACGCTCATCAACGCTCACAACCTCTCACAAGCCCCTCTCCTACAAAACGAAGCGAGTACGAATCTTCCAAAATGTGAAGTAAGCGCTTCCCTTGAGTGGAGGCGCTATCTCTGCTTCTCCTGCTGCTTCTGCCAAAAATCTGTCTTATAGAAAATGGACTCTAGAGGTCATGAGACTGGGAAATCTGTAAAACGGAATCTACCACTGGAAAATTCAGCGCAAAACCTTTCATATCAATCCATAAAACACGGTCATCAACGGGGGATTTTCAGAGATATGCCCTTTTGCAAGCGGGGTATGCTCCTGTTTGTACTCCAACTCACACCAGCCAGCTAGTAAGTGGCGTTTCCCCCAAACGACTGATGGAATGCAGATATTGATGCACCAATTAAAAGCTTACGAAAACAAATTCAATTCCCATGTACTACTTTTTAAATTAGACCAAAAAACAAGAGAGTTATGGCCATCACAAGGCGACAGTCTTACTCAGAGAGAAGAGTGTAGACCTGGCCGACCTTGTTTTGAGCATAGCTCTCAATCCGACCGTTGGATCTTCGTGGCTCGTTGAAAAGTATCTCTTGAACGAGAAGATCTAGTGGTCAATTGTCATTGAAAATTTGTCAAATCTGCTGAAGTTTTGAACCCAACCCGTCACTATGAAAGTGACGGCTTGTACTGGCTGAAAATGGCTAAACTTGGCTCTGAAACCAAGTGTTGGAAAAAGAGGAGAAAAAGAGACTTGAAGCAGCAAACATGTGGGACTGGAAGGGAACCACTTGTGCTCAATGATAGTTGTTGAAGTATTAAAAAATGATGGACTACATATAGAGCTAAAGCTTGGGAAAGTCAGTCCCCTCAAAGGCCACACCACTTAGCCATGGAGGTTAATGCTCACACACTAGAGTCCATAATCTCACACGAGAGAGAAATCAGCCAAGCAATAAGGCTGACCACTCACACAGGACCTAAAGAGCTAGAAAATGTTCTCATGGCACACTTCTAGTAGTCACATGACCCACAATCCCATGGAGAATCGCCACGTGTCCATGGCTAGTACAGAAGGTGTTCGAAGTGGAGGAGAGAGGGAGCCTTGGAGCAGCGGGAATGTGGGACTAGAAGGGCATGACTTGTGCTGAAGAATGGTTCTTCAATCACTCAAAATGACAGAGTACATATAGAGCTAGAGCTTGGTCAAGTCAGCCCTCTCACAAGCGACACCAATTAGCCATGGAGACTAAGGCTCACAGACTAGAGTCTATAATCTCACACAACGGAGGGTGTCAGCCTAGCAATGAGGCTGACCACTCACACACAACCTAGAGAGCTAGGTAATTCTCTTGTGGCTAACTTCTAGTGGTCACATAACCCACAATCCCATAGAGAATCGCCATGTGTTCATGGCTAGCACACAAGGATCTCACCTCACCTCACCTAAGAAGTAAGGAGATGTACGTTTTTCATAATCAGTACACTCAGACAAGGCAACCCAAGAATCTAGGACCTTTTTGATATTTCTCTCATCAGGTCTTGACCCTGGATCTCTTGCCCTTTTCTTTTCTTAGGCTAAGTCATGGAGCCATCGCCAATGGTCACACGGATATTGGCGCTGGATGACCCCAAGAATTTTGAAAATTAATATCTCCCGATCCAACCGTTGGATCGGCCTCAAACTCCGACTGTAGGCATTTTGCCACCTGATCTTTTCCTATGGTGAAGTGGGATGGACAATCGGAGGGGGCATTAGCTACTTCTTGAAACTTAGTCCTTTGGACCTGAAACTGAGGCGGATGGCTCTTTTTCCAACAATCTCCCACTTTGCCATAGTCAGAGTGGGCTGAGTCCACATGCCTTCATGTAGAAATGCTGCTTCTCAAGGGTCACTTGCTTGGTGCAGAAATCAGCGACGTGCTTGCTGGTTGGGGTAAACTCCAGCTTGATAGCACCCTCCTGCACCATGTTCCTGATGAAGTGATGTGCGATGTCAATATCCTTGGTGCGTGCATGGTGCTCAAGATTCTTGGCAGGTGCGATTGCGCTCTGGTTGTTGACGCGTACATGAACTGGAACTGCTGCACTCCCACTCATCTTTGCCATGAGACGCACAAGCCAAACTGCTTCGTTGGCTCCAAAGCTTTTAGGGACGTACTCAGGTTCTGTGCTTGAGGTGGCCACGACCACCTGTCGCTTGCTGCACCAGCTGATGGCCCCTGTTGGAAAAGGAGCCATCTGGCTTAGTTTCAGGTCCACAGGAGCAAGTTCAAGGAAACTACCAGATGCCTTCTCCGATCGTCAATTGGATTTCTCCATTGGAAACATCAGGTGGCAAAATGTCTACGGTCCAAGTTTGAGGTCAATCCAACGGTTGGATTGTAAGATACAAATTTTCTAAGTTTTGAGGGTCATCAACCGCTGATATCCGGGTGACCATGGACGATGGCTCCATGCCTTAGCCTGAGAAAAGAAAAAGGCAAGAGGTCCAGGGTCAAGACCTGATGGGAGAAACATCCAAAAAGGTCCTAGATTCTTGGATTGCCTTGTCAGAGTGTGCTGACTAGGAAAAAGGTACCCCTCCTAACTTTTTAGGTGAGGTAAGATCCTTGTGTGCTAGCCATGGACACATGGCAATTCTCCATGAGATTGTGGATTATGTGACCACTAGGAGTGTGCCATGAGAGCATTTTCTAGCTCTCTAGGTCGTGTGTGATTGGTCAGCCTGATTGATAGGCTGATTTCCTCCCTTGTGTGAGATTATGGACTCTAGTGTGTGAGCCTTAGCCTCCATGGCTAAGTGGTGTGGCTTGTGAGAGGGCTGAGTTGCCCAAGCTCTAGCTCTATATGTACTCCATCATTTTGAGTGATTGAACAACCATTCTTCAGCACAACTGATGCCCTTCCAATCCCACATGCTCGCTGCTCCAAAGCTCCCTCTCTCCTCCACTTCTAACAGCCCCACTTTTCATGAGGAATACATGTCCACAGATGGACTTGCGGTCCTCGGTCTTTGAAGCCCAATTTGCTTCTGTGTAGCTGATGATGCTCTTGTCGTTGTCGTTGTAGGTGATGCCAATGTAAATGGTTTTAGCAAGGTAGCGGAAGATCCGCTTCACTGCTTTCTAGTGCTTAGGTTCGAGATTGGCCATATCTTGGCTCACGGCGCTAACAACCTATGCAAGGTCCGGCCTGGTTGCCACCATTAGGTACATGAGGCTGCCCACGACGCTTTGGTACTTCTGCCGCTCAACTGCATTTGCTTCTCCGTTGAAGCTCATGAGGTACTGCCGCATCTCGAGCAGCGTGCCGATCGGTTTGGCCTCTGCCATGCCGAACTACTGCAAGACATCCTTGATGTAGCGGCTCTGCTGCAAAGAGAGAGATCGTGATTTGCGGTCACGCGTGATCAAAATACCGAGGAAGTATGATGCCTCCCAAAAATCAGACATCTGGAAGCGCTCCTGCATGGCCTCCTTGAACTCTTGTAATGCAAACATGCTGTTTGAAAGGAGGAGCATGTCATCCACATACACGATGATGATGAGCACCTCATGACTATGATGCCAGCGATAGATGCTCTAGTCACACTCACTGCGTTCAAACCCCATGTACTGTAACGCCGCATCTAATTTCTGGTTGCAAGCACACGACGCTTGCTTGAGGTCGTACGACTTTTGCAGCTTGCAAACCAGGTACTCCTGGCCATCAATGACGAACCCCTTCGACAGCTCCATGGAAATCTCCTCCTCCAGGTCACCACTTAGGTGTGCCGTCTTGACGTCCATGTGGTGGACCTCAAAGTCCTCTGCTGTTGCATAGGAAAGGAGCGTACGTACAGAAGCAAACTATGCAACAAGAGCAAAGGTTTCCATGTAGTCGACCAGCCTCGCCTTGTACTTTTCCAAGTTGCCATCTACTCTCCGCTTTTTCTTTAGCACCAACTTGCACTTGATCACCTTACGTCCAGGTGAATGCTCAGAAAGCTCCCATGTACCATTCTCGAGCTGCGATTGTATCTCTTGCTGCACAGCTTGTGCCCAATCTGCTGCATCTGGTGCAGACATGGCCTCCTTATACGACGTCGGTTCATTAGAGTCTGCTGCAAGTGCGACGTTCATTTGGTCTGGTTTCTGGAGCATCCAGAAATGCCCGCGCTCAGCATGCTTGTAGCGCACCATGAGAGGGTACCTGCGACCTGGTACAGGAGCGTTAGCAGGCGGCTTACGCGGTGTTGCTGGCACGACTGCTCTTGCTAATGTTCGTGTATCTTCTTCATCTACTTCTGCGGATGAGGCCGCTGTATCTGCTACATCAGACATAGGAGAGTAGACTGGTTCTCCTACTGTCACAATGGAGGTAGGATCTGGAGAGACTGGGTCAGGAAGGATATGTGCTCCCACTACTTCATCAGCTGTTGTTTTTCCTGCCTCTTCATAGACAATGCTCGTGTTGATGACGTTACTCACGTTGAAAACAAAATCCTTCGAGATGATGACGTGGCCTGTATCCCTCGCGTAAAGGCGATATGCCTTACTTGCCACATGATAGCCAATCATCAATATCAGCACACTCTCCTTGTCCCACTTTTGCCGCTTCTCCTTTGGCACGTGCATGTGCGCCAAGCTGCCAAACGCGCAAAAATGACCCACGCTTGGCTTCTTACCAAACCAGGCCTCGTACGACATCATTTGCTCCAGGGCCTTTGTTGGATTGCAGTTCCAGATGTACAGCGCAATGCTCACTGCTTCGGTCTAAAAGTCATACGTGAGCCAAGCCACGTGCAGCATAGAGCACACCAACTCAACATTGGTGCAGTTGGCACGTTCTGCTACACCGTTATGCTGCGGCGAGTATGGCATGGTGCGTTGCACCTTGATGCCTGCTGCTGTGAGGTAGTCCTGAAACTCCTTGCTGATGTATTCTCCACCGCGGTCGCTGCGCAGTGCCTTGATTTTCTTGCCAGCCTGGTTTTCCACCATGGCCTTGAACTCCTTGAACCTCTGAAAGCACGGGTCCTTGGACAAAAGGAAGTACACAACAGTGTAACTACTGAAATCATCGATGAAGGTGAGAAAATACCTAGAGCCTCCAAAGCTCTGGGGCTGCATCGGGCCACACAAGTCTGTGTGGACCAGCTCTTGCACCTCTTTTGGGCGCTCTCCTGCTCCCGAGAACGCCTCGCGATGCTGCTACCCCTCCAAACAGCTGATCCACAACTACTACTCAAAGTTAGAGATGGTGGATAAATCACACACCATCTGCTTCGTTTGAAGTTGCTGCAAGGCACGCATGCCGATGTGGCCGGAGCGCGCATGCCAGATTTTGCCAACTGCGGCCAGCACCACTGTTGCAAGACTTTACTCGCGCGGGATCTTGGTCACCCCCAGCAGGCGGTACATGTCGCCTTCCTTCACCGACTTGGCCAACTCCTCTCCGGTTTCTTTGTCGAGGATGTAGCCATAGTTGTCGTCAAAGACAACGCACAGTCCTGTGTTGGTGAGAGAGGACACTAAGGGAAGGTTGAACAAAGCATCAGATACATACAACACGCCATGGAATACTCCCACTTCAATGCCAAGTGCGGTCTCCAACCACATCTCCAAAATCCCTATCTCCTCAGCATACACCATCCGATCATTGCCCAAAGCAATCGGACGAGGGAGAATGGAGAGCAGCTACCTAAACCATTCATTGTGTTGCGTCAGGCTGTTGGTACACCCAGAGTCCTCGAACCACGCCAGATCCGCCTTCTCCTTCTGCGACATATCAAACTTCACCATGAAGAGGCGGTCCAGGACTTCCTTGGCAAAGTTCATGTTCGCAAAATGATGCACGCCGGTCTGGTTCTGCTGCTACTGCTGCTGTTATTGCTGACGTTGCTGTGACTGCTGCTACTGTTGCTGTGGGGATTGCTTCTTTTTCTACTGATGCTACTACTCCTTCTAGTCCCTCTTGAACTTGAAGGACTATTTCTTGTAGTGCCCCTCTTTCTGGCAATAGTGGCACTTCCCCTTCTTGCCTCTCTGTTGTCCAAACTGCTGTTGCTGCTGGTTGCGTGAGCCCATGGCCATTAAAGCTCCTTCATTACTGCTACTACCGCCATTGCGCTTTGCGGCAATACGACGCCGTTCTACCTACACCAGGTGCGTACAGATGAAGTTGAGGTCAAGAGTTGGCTGGCACTCCAATGTCTCTCACACCGTGTCATAGCTTGTTGGGAGTCCCCTTAGTAGGAGGAGGACAAAGTGCGTATCTTCCACAGGGTTGCCGGCCGCTTTCAGCTGCTTCGCCAGCTCTTTTGCCCTGTCCAAGTACGTCATCCACCCTGCCTACATGGCACTCCCTGTGACCGCTAAGTGGCACCAGCCACTAGGAAGGACCTTCAAATGTTCTAAGATGTCTCTTAGAATCTTCCTATCCCCGTTTTGGTCACAAGAAAAATTAGTCACCCGGCTAGGATGTAACCTAGTGATCTCTCGCTCCAGAGACTAACTCTGAAACGTCTAAGCCACAAGGTGTTGTCCTAGGTAGTGTATTCTATACTATTATGACAAGACCACGAAGACTTGCTCCAAAGGAGCAATTCAACCCTTGTCTATCTAGGCTAGAGTTAGGGGACTTACTCAAACGGAGCAGTGTATGCCTTTGTCCTGTGCCTGTCTAGAAATCAGCCATGGACAAGGAGCATATCAGGTCAGCATGCAGCCCTTTATGTTGTAGCGCTTGAGGACCTGCATGATGTACTTGGTCTTATTCAGCTCGATGGTGCTCGGTCCTTGATTGCGGTGGACGGCTATCCCGAGATAGAACTCGAGTGGATCCATGTCCTCCGTCTTGAACTTGTTGCTGAGATCTATCTTTAGCTTGTTCAACAGTTTGACTGATGACGATGAGATGATGAGTTCATCCACGTATTGTGCAACCAGCATCAAGCCTTGCTCATCCTCTCGCACATAGAAACTAGGGTCATTCTTGTGGTACCTGAAGGTGAGCCCGGCCATGAAGACGTCCATCTCCTTATACCACATCATTGGGGCCTGTTTTAGCCCGTAGAGTGCTTTATCCAGTTTGCAAACCTTTCCATCTAGAGCTTTCACTCCCTCTAGCACTTCCATCCCCACTTCTTTGTCTAGCTTCCCTTAGAGGAAAGTTGTTTTGACGTCCATCTGGTAGACCTCCGGATCTTTCATACCAGTGATTCTTAGCATGGATCTGATGAAGACAAAGGTGATGACAGGAGTCAAGGTCTCCTTGTACTCTGAGCCTACACACAGAAGAAAATCCCTTAGCCACAACTCTTGCCTTGTACTTGTCCATACTAACATCCTGGTTGAACGTTCTTTTAGGTACCCACTTTGACTCCACCACGTACTCATTTGGGGGCCTATCCACCAGAACCCATGTTCCGTTCTCTTCAATGGATTGTTAGGAAAGGAGCCATCCGGCTCATTTTCAGGTTCACGAGAGCAAGTTCCAGGAAACTACTAGATGCCTGCTCTGATCGTCCATCCGACTTCACCATTGGAAAGATCAGGTGGCAAAACATCTACGGTCTAAGCTTGAGGCTGATCCAACAGTCGGGTTGGGAGATATGAGTTATCATAGTTTCTGGGGTCATCGACCGCCGATATCCGGGTGACCATGGGCGATAGCTCCATGCCTTAGCCTGAGAAAAGAAAAAGGCAAGAGATTCAGGGTCAAGACCTGATGGGAGAAATATCCAAAAAGGTCCTAGATTCTTGGGTTACCTTGTCAGAGTGTGGTGAGTAGGATAAGGTACATCTCCTTACTTTTTAGGTGAGGTGAGATCCTTGTGTACTAGCCAAAGACACATGGCGATTCTCCATGGGATTGTGGATTATGTAACCACTAGGAGTGTGCCATAAGAGCATTTTCTAGCTCTCTAGGTCGTGTGTGAGTGGTCAGCGTGATTGCTAGGCTGATTTCATTGCTTGTGTGAGATTATGGACTCTAGTGTGTGAGCCTTAGCCTCCATGGCTAAGTGGTGTGGCTTGTGAGAGGGCTGACTTGCCCAAGCTCTAGCTCTATATGTACTCCATCATTTTGAGTGATTCAACAACCATTCTTCAGCACAAGTGATGCCCTTTCAGTCCGACATGCTCGCTGCTCCAAGACTCTTTGTCTCGAGATCCAAGGTGAATGTGAGTTTTCTATCCACTACCTCCATCTACTGGACTGCATCTGACATACTCATAGCCTCTGTTACGGACACACGCTTTGCTTGTGCCAAGCATGACTACCTGAGTCCAGATCATTCCGCACTCTTTGCATAATGCTTGCACGGAGGTTTCTTCTGCCATGTACTAGGCCGGAGTGTTGCTAGTGCTGCTTCAAGTCCTCGTTACTTTTGTTGCTCCTGTGGTGCCAGTGATCCATTGTTTCAGGAAGAGCCACCGGCCTCAAAGTTTGACTCAGATGCCTCGGGTGACTCTGACTTAGTGTCAGAGTCTTTCGTTGTGTTGGCCTACACAGCCACTGTCCTAGGAGCACCATTCTTCACAGGCACCATCTGCTAGTTCTCAGGTACGTGATTACCTGACTCGTGTAACACAACCCACTCTCTAGCGACTCTCGCTTGCCAAGCGTCCTTTCATCAAACTCCGTATCTCGCCTCCTCGTGAGCTTTGGAGCCACTTGGTCCCACAGCCTATACGCCTTGTATGTACTGTTGTATCCTACCATTACACTTACGAGCGCGTGCATCCAGCTTGCCATTTCCTTGTCCTACTTGGACCTTTACCCAGGCATGACAAGTAAAGATCCTCACGTGTGAGACATCTGGCTTCTTTCCTTACCAAGCCTTGTGTGGGATCCTGAGCTGCTTTTCTTGCTGCTTATTACCACGCCTTCCAAGCGTGGCTGTTGGAATTAGATTCACAAGGTAGTAAGCAATTCTTGCATCTTCAGTGCACAAGCGAGGTGGGACTTTGTGAATGGTACTTCTCGCAAACGTACTGGTGGAATGCAAATATTGATGCACCAATGGAAATCTTAGGAAAACTACTTGAATTTGCATGTGCTACTTTTAAAATTTGAAAAAGAAACAAGAGAGTTATGGTCATCACAAGGCGATTGTCTTACTCAGAGAGAAGAGTGTAGCTCAGGCTGACCTCATTTTGAAGATAACTCTCAATCTGACTGTTCCATCTTCGTGATGTTGGGCTCATTCAAAAGCTTGTCTTTTGAAATTTAAGATCCAATGGTCAATTGTCAAATTCTGTAAAGGTTTGACCGCAACCTGTCACTTTGAAAGTGATGGCCCGTGCTAACAGAAAGTGGCAGAACTTGGCTCTGATACCAAGTGATCGAAATGGAGGAAAGAGGAAGCCTTGGAGCAGTAAATATGTGGGACTGGAAGGGCATCACTTGTGCTAGAGAATAGTTGTTGAATCATTCAAAAATGATGGAGTACATATAGGGCTAGAGCTTAGGCAAGTCAGCCCTCTCACTAGCCACACCACTTAGCCATGGAGGCTGGGGCTCACACACTAGAGTCCATAATCTCACACAAAAGAGGAAATCAGCCTAGCAATCAGGCTGACCACTCACACATGACATACAGAGCTAGAAAATGCTCTCATGGCACACACGTAGTGGTAATATGACCCACAATCCCATGGAGAATCACCATGTGTCCATGGCTAGCACATAAGGATTTCACCTCAACTAAAAAGTAAGGAGAGTTACCTTTTTCCTAGCATACTCTGACAATGCAACCCAAGAATCTTAGACCTTTTTTGATAATCCTCCCATCATCTCTTGACCCTGGACCTGCATTTTTCTTTTCTCAAGCTAAGGCATGCAGCCATCGCCCATGGTCAGCCAGATACTGGCAGCCCATGACTTCGAAAACTTCAAAAAATCATATCTATCAATCCGACCGATGGATTGTCCTTAAACTTGCGACAGGGTGAGATCCGCATAAATGCGGTCCCGAAATTGATGTGATAGCCTCAACTGGTTGACGTCTACCGTTTGGGGTGAACCTCAGACTGAGCGTGAGCTTTTTGGTTGCCTCACGCTATGTGAGCAACCGATACAGTGAGTAAACAAAGGGAATAATGTTGTTCTATGTTTTTTTTTAACATGGACATGATCACAACATTTATAGGGCTAGTCATGAGCTCTCCAACGCATCAAATCGTGCGCAATTCAGTCAAGCGTAGCCCACGTTATGCTTGCGGAAGCGCAGGTCACCCACCACAGAAGCCTGATGTCGCCAGTCGCCGTGGCGCCTTTGTTCACGTGCGATGTGTTGGGAAAGAAGCCATCTGACTCAGTTTCAGGTCGAGAGGAGCAAGTTCCAGGAAACTACCATATGCCTGCTTCGATCGTCAATCCAACTTCACCGTTGGAACGATCAGGTGGGAAATAGTCTCCGGTCCAAGTTTGAGGCCGATCAAACAATCGGATTGGGAGATATGAGTTTTCAAAGTTTTTCGGGTTATCGACCGCCGACATCCAGGTGACCATGGGCGATTGTTCCATGCCTTAGCCTTCGAAAAGAAAAATGCAAGAGGTCCAACGTCAAGACCTGATGGGAGAAAGATCCAAAAAGGTCCTTGATTCTCACGTCTCCTTGTCAGAGTGTTCAGACTAGGAAAAAGGTACATTTCCTTACTTTTTGGATGAGATGAGATCCTTGTGTGCTAGCCATGGACACATGGTGATTCTCCATGGGCTTGTGGCTTATGTGACCACTATAAATGTACCGTGAGGGCATTTCCTAGCTCTCTAGGTCGTGTGTGAGAAGTCAGCCTGATTGCTAGGCTGATTTCCTCTCTTGTGTGAGATTATGGACTCTAGTGTGTGAGCCTTAGCCTCCATGGCTAAGTGGTATTGCTTGTGAGAGGGCTGACTTGTCCAAGCTTTAGCTCTTTATGCACTCCATAATTTTGAGTGATTAAATAACGAGTCTTTAGCACAAGTGATGCCCTTCCAGTCCCTCATGCTTGCTGCTCCAAGGCTCCCTCTCTCCTCCAGTTCCAACACTTGGTATCAGAGCCAAGTTCTGCTTGTTTGAGCCAGCAGAGGTCGTCACTTTAAGAGCGACAGATTGGGGTCAAACCTTAAAGAAATTTCAGAATTGACCACAGGATCTTCAAGGTCACAAGACAAGATTTCCAACGAGCGCAAGATCGCACATATCCAACGGTTAGATTGAGAATTATGCTCAAAACGAGGTCGACTAGGGCTACACTCTTCTCTCTGAGTAAGACTATCGCCTCGTGATGACCGTATGTCTCTCATTTCTCTCTCAACATTCAAAAGCAGCACATACGAATTGAAGAATTTTTCCTAAGCTTTTCATTGAAGGAAAAACATTTGCATTCCATCTGTAAATTTGGAAGAAAAACCATTTACAAGTTGGCTGGTGTGATCTCGAGTAGGAGCAGTTGTTGGAAACGTGTCATCTGGCTCAGTTTCAGGTCCACAAGAGCAAGTTCCAGGAAAGTACCAGATGCCTACTCCAATCATCCATTTGACTTCAACATTAGAAAGATCAGGTGGCAAAATATATACGGTCCAAGTTTGAGGCCGATCCAACGGTCGGATTGGGAGATATGAATTTTCGTTGTTTTCGGGGTCATCGACCGCCGATATCCGGGTGACCATGGGCAATGGCACCATGCCTTAGCCTGAGAAAAGAAAAAGGGAAGAGGTCCACGGTCATGACCTGATGGGAGAAATATCCAAAAAGGTCCTTGGTCTTAGGATTGCCTTGTCAGAGTGTGCTGACTAGGATAAGAGTATATTCCTTACATTTTAGGTAATATGAGATCCTAGTGTGCTAGCCATGGACACATGGCGATTCTCCATGGGATTGTGGGTTATGTGACCACTAGAAGTGTGCCATGAGAGCATTTTCTAGCTGTCTAAGTTGTGTGTGAGTGGTCAGCCTGATTGGTAGGCTGATTTCCTCCCTTGTGTGAGATTATGGACTCTAGTGTAGGGGCCTTAGCGTCCATGGCTAAGTGGTGTGGCTTGTGAGAGGGCTGACTTGCCCAAGCTCTAGCTCTATATGTACTCCATCATTTTGCAGAAAATTTCTTGCAGAAACAGCAGCAGAAGCAGGGGTAGCGCCGCCATCCAAGGGAAGCGCTGAGCATCACCAAGGCTCAAAATGGCAGCAGCTGGCGTTGTGACAGTAGCCAGCCTTTAGAGAGGCTGGAGGGACGCGCCAACTTCACGTTTTGGAAGATCCGTACCCGCCTCCTTTAAGAGGAAAGGGGCTTGTATGAGGTGCTGAGCGGCGACGAGCTGGCTCTAGTTCCACAGGCAAAAGGCATCACCGCAGCGCAGGTGGTGGCGGGGAAGACTCCGCAAAAGGGTGCAGCTAATGCGGGTTTCTGTGTAGCTGTACAAGCGGTCTATGAGGAGTGGAAGAAGAAGGACATGCAGGCCTACAGGTTACTTGTCAACACCATCTCCATCCCGCATCTTCAGTACGTGAGTGACAAGGCTACTGCAAAGGAGGGATAGGACACATTGTGTAAGAAGTATGAGAGCAAGGATCTTGCATTCCTCATGTTTTTTGGGGAAAAGATGATGGCACTGAAAATGCACTATGGTGAAGGGGTGGAGGCGTATCTGGACAGGGCAAAGGAGCTGGCAAAGCAACATAGAGCAGCCGGCAACCCTGTAGAAGAGACGCGCTTCATCCTCCTCTTTCTGAGGGGACTCCCAATCTGCACACACCTAGTGCAAGTGGAATTGCATTGCAATGCAGCAAAGCGCAATGGCGGCGGTATCACTGAAGCAGGTTTTGTGGCCACAAACTCACACAACCAGCAGCAACAATAGCAGTCTGGGCAGCGGAAAGGCAGAAATAAAGGCAAATGTCACTACTGCCAGAAAGAGGGACACCACAAAAAGGAGTGTTTCAAGCTCAAGAGGGACCAGAAGGAGCAGCAACAGCAATAGTCATCGCAGCAGCAACAGTTAAAGCAGCACACACAGCAGCATCAGCAACAGCAGCGGCAGCAAAACTAGGCTGGTGTGCACCACTTTGGCAACATAAATGTGGCCAAGGAGGTGTGCGACCGTCTCTTCATGGTGAAGTCTGACATCTCGCAGGTGGAGAAGACGGATCTCGCATGGTACAAGGACTAAGGGTGTACCAAGAGCCTCACACATCACAAGGAGTGGTTTACATAGCTGCTGTCCATCCATCCCCGTCCTATCGCTATGGGTGATGATCAGGTGGTGTATGCTGAGGGGATTGGGATTGTGGAGATGTGGTTGGAGACCCCACGTGGCATTGAAGTGGGAGTATTCCATGGCATGCTGTATGTCCCTGATGCTGCATGCAACCTTCTCTCACTCTCCTCTCTTACAAACACAGGACTACGCATCGTCTTCAATGATGACTATGGCTACATCCTCAACAAGGATACAAGAGAGGAGTTCGCCAAGTCGGTGAAGGAGGGCGACATGTACGGCCTGCTGGGGGCGACCAAGATCCCACGTGAGCAAAGTCTTACAGCATTGGTGCAGGCGACACATGGCGAGATCTAGCATGCGCGCTACGGCCACTTCAGCATGCGCGCTTTGCAGCAGCTTCAAGCAAAGCAGATGGTGCGTGACCTGCTTGCCATCTCTAACTTTGAGAAGCGGTTATGCATCAGTTGTTTGGAGGGGAAGCAGTACTGGGAGGCGTTCTATGGAGCAGGGAAGCGTGCAAAGGAGGTGTTGGAGCTGGTGCACAAGGACTTGTGCGGACCGATGCAGATCCAGAGCTTTGGAGGCTCTAGGTGTTTCTTGACCTTCATTGATGATTTCAGCCGTTACACTGCTGTGTACTTACTTCCTTCCAAGGACCAGTGTTTTGACAAGTTCAAGGAGTTGAAGGCCATGGTGGAGAACCAGAATGGCAAGAAGATCAAGGCACTACGCTGCGATCGCGGTGGAGAGTATTTAAGCAAGGAATTCAAGGACTACCTCGTAGCAGCTGGCATCAAGGCGCAGCGTACTGCGCTGTACTCGCCGTAGCAGAACAGGGTAGCAGAACGCACCAACCGTACCATTGTGGAGTCGGCAGGCTCCATGATGCACGCGGCTCGGCTAACATACAACTTCTGGGCTGAGCCGTGAGCACTACGGTCTACATCAAGAACCGGAGTCCAACTAAGGCGCTGGAGCAAATGACGCGATACGAGGTGTGGTTCCGCAAGAAACCGAGTGTGGGTCATCTCCAAGCATTTGGCAGCCTGGCGCACATGCATGTACCGAAGGAGAAGCGGTAGAAATGGGACGCAAAGAGTACGCAGATGCTGATGACTGGCTACGACGTAGCAATCAAGGCCTATCGCCTATACGAGAGGGATACAGGCCATGTCATCATCTCCAGGGTTGTCGTCTTGAACGAGAGCAACGTTATCGGCACCAACATTGTCTGTGAAGAGGTAGCAGAACGAGCAGTTGACGAGACAGTGGGAGCAGAAATCCTTCCTGACCCAGTCTCTCATGATCCTTTCTCTACTGTGACAGTGGGAGAATTACTCTACTCTCCCATGTCTGATGCAGCAGATACTACAGCCTCATCGGCAGAAGCAAAGGAAGGAGATGTAACACCACTACCAGCAGAAGCGGTACTAGCGGTACCGCGCCAGTCGCCCGCTAACGCTCCAGCACCAGGTCGCAGGTACCCTCTTGGGGTGCGTTACAAGCTTGGTGAGCGCGGCCATTTCTGGATGCTACAGAAGCCAGAACAGATGAACGTCGCAGTTGTAGCAGATTCAGATGAGCCAATGTCATACAAGGAGGCCATGGTTGCACTGGATGCAGCAGATTGGGTACATGCCGTGCAGCAGGAAATACCGTTGCAGCTGGACAACGGCATGCGGGAGCTTACTAAGCGTCCACCCGGACGTAAGGTGATCAAGTGCAAGTGGGTGTTTAAGAAGAAGCAGGGAGCTGATCGTAACCTGAAAAAATACAAGGCCAGGCAAGTCGCCAAGAGCTACTTGCAGCACGAGGACATCGACTACACAGAGTCGTTTGCCCCTGTTGTAAAGTTTGCCTCTGTGCGCACGCTCCTCTCTTGTGTAACAGCTGAGGATTTCAATATCCACCACATGGATGTCAAGACGGCATTCTTGAATGGTGACTTGGAGGAGGAGATCTACATGGAGCAGTCGGAGGGGTTCGTCATGGATGGCCAGGAGCACTTGGTTTGCAAGCTGTAGAAGTCGCTATACAGCCTCAAGCAAGCGTCGCGCGCTTGGAACCAGAAGTTGGATGCGGCGTTGCAGTGCATGGGGTTCGAATGCAGTGAGAATGACTACAACGTCTATCGCTGGCAACATGGTCATGAGGTGCTCATCATCATCGTCTATGTGGATCTCATGCTCCTCCTTTCCAACAGCATCATCATCGTCTGCACTGCAGGACTTCAAGGAAGCCATGCACAAATGCTTCCAGATGTCTGATCTCGGGGAGGCATCATACATCCTCGGTATCTAGATCACACGTTACCACAACTCACACTCTCTCTCTTGCTGTAGCAGAGCCGCTACATCAAGGATGTTTTGCAGCGGTTTTGTATGGCAGAGGCAGAACCCATTGACACGCTGCTGGAGACGCGGCACTACCTCGTGAGCTTCAATGGAGAAGCAAATGCAGCTAAGCGACAGAAGTACCAGAGTGCCGTCGGCAGCCTCATGTACCTGATGGTGATAACCAGGCCGGACCTCGCACAGGCTGTTAGCGCTGTGAGCCAGCACATGGCAAACCCTAGACCTGAGCACCAGAAGGGAGTGAAGCATATCTTCCGCTACCTTGCTGGAACCATCAACATCGGCATCACCTACAACGGGACTGACAACAGCATCATTGGCTACACGGATGCAGATTGGGCTTCAAACCCTGAAGACCGTAAGTCCATCTCTAGACATGTGTTCCTCATGAATGGTGGGGCCATCAGCTGGTGCACAAAGGGGCAGATGGTCGTGGCCTCCTCAAGCACGGAAGCTGAGTACGTCTCTCTCAGCTTTGGACCCAAGGAAGCAGTTTGGCTTCAGCGACTCATGGTAGAGATGAGTGGGAGTGTAGCAGTTCCAGTTCTTGTATGCGTTGACAACCAGAGCGCAATCGCACTAGCCAAGAATCCTGAGCACCATGCACGCACCCAGCACATTGACATCGCATATCACTTCATCAGGCATATGGTGTAGGAGGGTGCTATCAAGTTGGAGTTCACTCCAACCAGCAAGTAGGTTGCTGATTTTTGCACCAAGCCAGTGACCCGTGTGAAGCAGCAATTCTGCATGAAGGCATGTGGACTCAACCCACTCTGACTCCGGCAAAGTCGAAGATTGTTGGAAAAGGAGCCATCTCGCTCAGTTTGAGGTCTACTAGAGCAAGCTCCAGGAAAGCACGAGATGCCTAATCCAATCATTGATCATACTTTCTTATATGAAAAATCAAGTGGCAAAATGTCTATGGTGCAAGTTTGAGGCCAGTCCAATCGTCGGATGATGAGATATGAATCTTCATAGTTTTGCAGTCATCAACCACCGATATTCGGGTGACCATGGGCGATGGCTCCATGCCTTAGCCTGAGAAAAGGAAAAGGCAAGAGGTCCATGGTCAAGACTTGATGGGAGAAATATCCAAACAGGTCCTTGGTCTTAGGACTACCTTGTCAGAGTGTGTTGACTAGGATAAAGGTTTCTTTCCTTACTTTTTTGGTGATGTGAGATCCTTGTGTGCCAGCCATGGAGACATGGAGATTCTCTATGGGATTGTGGGTTGTGTGACCACTAGGAGTGTACCATGAGAGTATTTTCTAGCTCTCTATGTCGTGTGTGAGTGGTCAGCCTGATTGCTAGGCTGATTTCCGCCCTTGTGTGGATTATGGACTCTAGTGTATGAGCCTTAGCCTCCATGGCTAAGTGGTGTAGCTTGTGAGAGGGCTGACTTGCCCAAGCCTTAGCTCTATATGTACTACATCATTTTGAGTGATTAAACAACCATTCTTCAGCACAAGTGATACCCTTCCAATCACACATGCTCGCTGCTCCAAGGCTTCCTCTCTCTTCCAGATCGAACAACAGGAGCATACCCTGCTTTTAAGAGGCATATCTCTAGAAATCCCCTATTGATGACCCTATTTTATGGATAGATTCAAAACAAATTGAGCTAAATTTTCTAGTGAGGGCCTTAGTTTTTCAAAATTCTCAGTCTGCTGACCTTTATAGTCCATTTTCTGTCAAATAGATTTTTGGCAGAAGTAGCAGGAGAAGCAAGGGTAGCGCCGCCACTCAAGGGCAGCGCTGAGCATCACCAAAGTTCAAAATGGTAGCATCAGGCATGGTAGCAGTACTTCAGCCCTTGAAGAGGCTAGAAGGACGTGCCAACTTCACGTTTTGCAATATCCGTCCCAACCTCCTTTTGGAGGAGAGGGGCTTATGGGACGTGGTGAGCCGCAATGAGCGCGCTCCGCCTCCACAGGCAAAAGGCATCACTGCAACAGAGGTAGTGGCGGGGAAGATGCCACATAAAGGTATAGCAGATGGAAGTTCATCTACAACTGCAGCGGCGGCATATGAAGAGTGGAAGAAGAAGGATACGCAGGCCTATAGGCTGCTTGTCAATACCATCTCCAACCCGCATCTTCAGTACGTGAGTGACAAGGCTACTACAAAAGAGGGTTGGGACACGTTGTGCAAGATGTATGAGAGCAAGGATCCTGTATTCTTCATGCTTTTGGAGGAGAAGGTGATGGCGCTGAAGATACAGTGTGGCAAAGAGATGGAGGCATACTTGGGCATGGCAAAGGAGCTTGCGAAGCAGCTGAAAGCTGTCGGCAACCCTGAAGAAAACACGCGGTTTGTCCTTCTCTTGTTGAGGGGACTCCCAACGAGCTATGACAGTGCGAGAGACGTTGGAGTGCTAGCCGACTCTCAACCTCAACCTCATCTGTACGTACCTAATGCAGGTAGAACTTTGTCGCAATACTGCAAAGCGCAATGGCGGTAGCAGCAGCAATGAAGTAGCGTTCATGGCCATGGGCTCACGCGTCTAGCAGTAGTTGCACTTCGGGCTGCAGAGAGGCAAGAAGAATAGCAAATGCCACTATTGCTGAAAAGAAGGAAACTACAAGAAAGAGTGCATCAGATTGAAGAGGGACCAAAAGGAGCAGTAGCAACAGCAACAAAAGTAGCAATCTCCATAGGAACATCAGCAGCTGTCATAGCAACGTCAGCACCAGCAGCAGCAGCAGCAACAGAACGAGACCGGCATGCTTAATTTTTGCAACATGAACGTTGCCAAGGAGGTACGCGATCGCCTCTTTATGGCGAAGTCTGACATGTCGCAGAAGGAGAAGGCGGATCTGGCGTGGTACAAGGACTCCGTATGTACCAAGAGCTTGACAAACCACAAGGAGTGGTATACACAGCTGCTCTCCATTCTCCCCTGTCCGATTCCTTTGGGTGATGATCGTGTGGTGTATGCTGAGGGGATTAGGATTGTGGAGATGTGGTTGGATAGCCCGCGTGGCATTGAATTGGGCGTATACCATGGCGTTCTATATGTGCCTAATGCTACGTTCAACCTTCTCTCAGTGTCCTCTCTCACCAATACAAGACTGTGAGTCGTCTTTAATGACGACTATGGCTACATCCTCGACAAGGAAATAGGAGAGGAGTTGGCCAGGTCGGTGAAGGAAGGCGACATGTACTGCCTGCTGGGGGAAACCAAGATCCATGTTTACTTCGACTCTCGACTTTTGGGGGTCAAGTCAAAGTCTCCAAGTCGATCCAAGTCGACTTGGAATCCGACTTGACTTAATCCCCTCATCACTATCGGGCACAGGTTTTATCCCAGTATTGGGTGGGACCAGTTAGCCTACATACTTAGCATTGTTTTTTAAGCTGGGATCAGCCGTCGGAGGGCACATATCATCATTGGGACATGTCACCTCTGGCTTGCTTGCAGTTAGGGTGAGGCGCGAGTCATCCCATGTGCCAACTAGCACTTGAGAATTCATGTTGTTGTGTACCTCGTGTGCATCGATGACACATCAGTTTGAAGTTAGGACAGCTTTAAGCCATCAATCACACACGACGTAGATGCGTGCATACTACGTGCTTTGTACATATTATGTGTGTGGTTCTCTCATGTGGAATTCTACGGCTATAGAGTGACCAGTAAAAACCAGCAAATACGTCAAAATACCTAGGTGGATGTTGGAGACCAGTGCTTATGTGGCGCCTCAAGTGCTCCATGGGAGATTAGATGGGAAGCAGTCGGGTCATGTGATTGCTTCACGTGTTTCGCCACCATGGCGGGTAAGGGCAGGTCTCCTACCTCTGCACAGACCATCTCCTTGTCTCGGTCACCTGTTATCACAGGCGACCTCCTCAGGGCACTGAGCAAGTAGTTCTGGCCGAACCCAACTCAAGTTGGATACTTGGGCTGGATTTGCGGGCCCTGCGGGAAGGTGGCTTCTGGCGGAAGTGACCGCATGCGTGGCCACTTTGGACATCCCGTGGGCAACATCAAGAAGTGTAGCATGGTTCCTCATGCTGCACGTGCGCTGCTAGGCCTTCTGCCGCTTGCAAATCCGCCCGACTCCTTCATCCCCTTCGATGAGACTTTGTACAATGGCGAGGGTCCTACCTGGGGAGGAAATAGCCACCGAGTCGACTGGACCGCCATGGTGAAGGAGCGCAAGCATCACGAGCTCCGTGCAACAGTAGGCGGTATCGGCAACAGCCGCGAAGCTGATGGTGTACTCCAGGCTCCTTTTGTACCTACAGCTTCACATGTCCCAGACACCCTGCGCAGCTCTGTAGTTGATGCGTCATCCCTCGACAATGCTTGACAATCGCTCATGTCTGAGCACCTTTCCATCCTTGCCAACAAGAAGTGCCACCATACCATTGTGAAGGTGATGGCCAAGAACATCCTCCCACTATCCCTCTGCCAGGACGGTACCGTCTTTGAGCTGGTGGAGGATGCACGTATGACAAATGGAGCTTTCAGGCAGCCCGCTAAGGAACCTGTGACAGACAGCTTGCTCCCGGACTTGGACGCAGAGCTAGCAGAGCTGGAGATGCCACTTCAATAATGCTGGGACATTTTCGGCGTGTCGCTTGGGGTTGACGAGTGGTCGGACATCCAAATCCGGCCAATCTACTTTGTAATGACCACCAACGCAGAAGGCACCGCGCACCTCCTATGAAGGGATACCAGCGGGGTGGTGAGAGACACAAACCACGTGGCTGCAGTTATCGACCATGCAATTGTAGAGGTGGGCGCTGAGAAGGTGGTGATGGTTATCATCGATAACTCATGAACGAACAAGAAGGCCTCTAACGAGCTCATGCTTAAGTACCCTGTAGTGTTTTTCAGCCACTATGTTGCTCACTCCCTTGATCTTATGTTAAAGGATGCTACAAAGACAGAGTGGGGGCAGAATATCATCTCCAAGAGCAAGGGTATTGTCTATTTCTAAAGAAACAAGGACATTTTGAGATCATGGCTGGTGGCCGAGGGTGGGGTGATCCTGTTGCCCTCTATTGCTACTCATTTTGGCTCAGTGCACAAGATGCTTGAGAGGCTCTTGACCTTGCGCGAGACTCTGGTGAAGATTGTGAGCAGTGCTAGGTAGACTGATTTTGGGAGTGTGGGCAAGGATGCTCGTTGGAAAGCAAAAAAAAGGAAGTACGTAGGATTGTGAGGATGGGGGTGTTCTGGGTCCAGGTCAATGCAATGGCAAGGCTCATGTTGCCAATTGTCCTTGCAATATGCAAGGTTGACAATTCAGGGGGTACTCCGGGCATTAATTTTGAAGCACTGTTGGATGCCATTGAGTCTGTGAACTCTCTTGCTGTGTACCGTGGCAGCCGGCATACCCCAGTCAACCCTGGGTGGGTGAAGTTCATGGCATCCCGCCTGAGCTTTTGCTGGACAAACCAGATGTCCTATTCCATCTATGCCGCAACACGTCGTTGCCACCTGCAAGATTTCGGCCACAAGTTTGATGGGGACGAGAAGGTGGTGGAGGCGTGGAACACGGTGGTCGTGGCGCTAGTGCCCGAGGGACGCGACCATAATGCCCTGGATGGGGAGCTTGAGGCATTTGAGAACAGCAGAGTTTCCTTGGAGGAGGAGCCCTCCAAGGTGAAGGATGTGCTGCGGACCAAGGAGGCGGTGGAGCTGGTGGTGGCGGGCAAGCTGCCTGTGTTCAGGTAGCATGCCTTCCACATGACAGGCCTTCCCATTCTGCGAGGCCTTAGCATGAAGCTGCTGGCACAGCCTTGTAGTAGTAGCGACAATGAGCATGTCTTCTCCAAGCATGAGCTGATCCAGACGGCCCGCCGCAACCGCCTAAAAGTGTCAACATTGGAGATGCTGGTCCGCACAAATGTACGTCTGACACGGATATACGGTAAGAAGAAGGCAAAGAAGATGACAGCAGAGCTCGTAGAGGCAGGGGAGAGAGGGAGTGACATGGATGGTGAAGAGGAGGACGAAGACGATTGCGACTTTGAGTGGGACCCCGACGACCCAGACTTGTGCGAGGTGGCAGGAGGGGCAGGGGAAGGTGAAACTGTGGACACCGATGATGAGGATGATGTTGAGGAGGATGAGGAGATTGAACAGATGCAAGATCATGGAGATGATGGGATAAATGAGGAGATAGAGGAGGCTATGTATGCAGCTGTGAGGGAGGTGTCGAGGATCCTTTGGCAACGTGTTTGCAAGCTCAAGGATGTAGAGGCTGCTCGAGCAGCATCCTCAGCTGTGCCAGCAGCTCGAGCAAGTGCTGGAACTACTAGGAGTACCGCTGTAACAGTTGTAACATTAGCAAAAGCTACAATCTCAGGTGTAGTTGCAGCCTTAGCAAGAGCTGTAACAGCAAGTGCAGCTGCAGCCTCAGCAAGATCTGCAGCCTCAGGTATAGTTGCAATCTCAGCAGTAGGCTCTACATCTGGAGTAGCAACACGCACAATATCACGTGCTGCACCAGTTGTAGCACGCTACAGCTGGTGCAGCTGCAGTAGCTAGTGTCCAAGGGTCTAAGCGCCTTCGCAAAGGACACTGAAATGCACATTTTTATTTCATGTCTATGCTTTAACTATGCTTTTGCTTTCAAGAACCATTATCTGTTTTGCGATTATTGCTTTACATGCTTCATCTGCCCGTAAGTTAGTATGCCATAGTGCAATGTGATTATTGCCCGAAGGGATAGAGTGCCAATCCTCTCATGAACTGGATTAGCATCATGTACATGTCAGTTCAGTGGAGAATGATAGTGTGACAAATGTTGAATTGAGATACAAAGCTAGCTCTAACAAGAGAATCAGTGTAGATCTTCACTATGGAAGGTTGTAAAAATGGAGGTGTTCAGTATGGCAGGTTGCCAGGAAGGTGTAGAAAAGGTGCAGATGAAGAGGAGACAATGTTCACATGCTCATGAAAACTACAAAATTCAGGCGCCTGAGGACCTATCCTTGCAAAAATAGGAAACGATTTTCATGGCAAAGTCGACTTGGGTGAGCAAGTGCCGACTTTCGACTTCCGACTTGGCGACATGGTACCGAATAAGACTTGGCACGGCAAACATGACCAAGATCCCACGCGAGCAGAGTCTTGCAGTAGTGGTGCAGGCCACAGATGGCAAAATCTTTCATGTGGGCTACGGCTAGATCGGCATACGTACCTTGCATCAACTTCAAACAATGCAAATGATGCGTGACTTGCCCACCATCTCTAACTTTGAGCAGGACTTGTACATCGGCTATTTCGAGGGGAAGTAGTATCACGAGGCGTTCTCAGGAGTACAAGAGCACGCAAAAGAGGTGCTGGAGCTGGTCCTCACAGACTTGTCTGGCCCAATGCAGACCCAGAGCTTTGGAGGCTTTAGGTATTTTCTCACCTTCACTGACGATTTCTGCCATTACACTACTGTGTACATCTTTCCTTGAAGGACCAGTGCTTTCACAATTTCAAGGAGTTCAAGGCAATGGTGGAGAACCAGACTAGCAAGAACATCAAGGCGCTGTGCAACAACCACAATGGAGAGTACGTGAGCAAGGAGTTTCAGGACTACCTCGCAGCAGCAGGCATCAAGGCCCAACGCATCGCGCTATACTCGCCACAACAAAACAGTATAGTAGAACACGCCAACCGCACAGTTATTGAGTTAACGCGCTCCATGCTGCATGCGACTCAGCTGACCTAAGACTTTTGGGCTGAAGTAGTGAGCACTGTGGTGAACATCAAGAACCGTAGTCCATCCAAGGCGTTGGAGCAGATGACGCCGTACGAGGCATGGTACGGCTAGAAGCTTAGCATTGGTCATATTTGCGCGTTTGACAGCTTGGCACACATGCACGTGTAAAAGAAGAAGCAGCAAAAGTGGGACGCGAAAAGCGCACAGATGCTGATGATTGGCTACGACATGGCAAGCAAGGCGTATGGCCTCTAAGAGAGCGATACAGGTCATGTCATCATCTCCACGGATGTTGTGTTCAACAAGAGTAACGTCATCGACACCAACAATGTCTATGAAGAGGCAGCAGAAGCAACAGCTGACAAGGCAGAGGGAGCAGATATCCTTCTTGACCCAGTCTCTCTTGATCCTTCCTCCACTGTGCCAGTGGGAGAACCAGTCTACTCTCCCATGTCTGATGCAGCTGATACAGTGGCCTCATTGGCAGAAAATAGAGCAAGAAGATGCACTACCATCAGTAGGAGCATTCGTGCCAGCAGAACCGTGCCTGCCGCCTGCTAACGCTCTAGTACCAGGTCGAAGCTACCCTCTCACAGTGCGCTACAAGCATGCTGAGCGCAGGTATTTCTGGACGCTCCATAAACCACACCAAATGAACATCGCACTCGCACCAAACTCTACTGAGCCGACGTACAAGGAGGCCATGGCTGCACTGTTGGAACTGGAAGAGAGAGAGAGCCTTGGAGTAGCGAGCATGTGGAACCAAAAGGGGATCACTTGTACTATAGAATGGTTATTGAATCACTAAAAATGATGGAGTACATAGAGGGCTAGAGCATGCGCAAGTCAGCCCTCTCACAAGCCACACCATTTAGCCATGGAGGATAAGGCTCACACACTAGAGTCCATAATCTCACACAAGGGAAGAAATCAGCCAAGCAATCAGGCTCACCACTCACACACGACCTAGAGAGCTAGAAAATGCTCTCATGGCACACTCCTAGTGGTCACATAAGCCACAATCCCGTGGAGAATCGCCATGTGTCCATGGCTAGCACACAAGGATCTCACCTCACCTAAAATGTAAGGACAGGTACCTTTTTCCTAGTCAGCACACTATGACAAGACAACACAAAAATCTAGGACCTTTTTGGATATTTCTCCCATAAGGTCTTCACCCACGACCAGTAGGTCCAGGGTGAAGACCTTTTTCGTTTCTCAGGCCAAGGCATGGAGCCATCGCCCATGGTCACCCGAGTATCGGCACTCGATGACCCAAAAAACTTTGAAAATTAATATCTCCCGATCCGACCGTTGGATCAGCCTCAAACTTGGACCGTAGACATTTTGCCACCTCATCTTAATGAAGAAAATGGATTGATGATCTGAACAGGCATCTCGTATCTTCTTGGAACTTGCTACAGTGGACCTCAAACTGAGGCAGATGGCTCCTTTTCCAATAATCTCCCACTTTGCCGCATTCATAGTAGGCTGAGTCCATATGCCTTCATGCAGATCTGCTGCTTCTCACGGGTCCGTGGCTTGGTACACAAATCAGCAACCTGCTTACTGGTAGGAGTAAACTCCAGCTTGATAGCACCCTCCTACACCATATGCCTGATGAAGTGATATGCGATGTCAATGTAGTTGGTGCGTGCATGGTGCTCGGGGTTCTTGGTGAGTGCAATTGTGCTCTAGTTGTCGACGCACACAGGAATTGGAACTGCTGCAATCCCACTCATCTCTGCCATGAGACGTTGAAGCCAAACTCCTTCCCTGGCTCCAAAGCTGGGAGAGACGTACTCAGCTTCCGTGCTTGAGGTGCCCACGACCACATGCTGCTTGCTGCACCACCTAATGGCCCCACCATTCATGAAGAACACATGTCCAAAGATGGACTTGCATTCCTCAGGATTTGAACCCAATCTGCGTCTTTGTAGCCGATGATGCTGTTGTCGTTCCCGTTGTAGGTGATACCGATGCTGATGGTTCCAGCAAGGTAGCGGAAGATCCACTTCACTTCCTTCTGGTATTCAGGTGTGGGATTTGCCATGTGCCGGCTCACAGCGCTAACAGCTTATGCGAGGTCCGGCCTGGTCGTAACCATCTCGTACATGAGACTGCTGACGGTGCTCTGGTACTTGTGTCGCTCAGCTGCATCTACTTCTCCATTGAAGCTCACGAGGTACTGCCGCGTCTCTAGCAATGTGCCGATGGGTTTTGACTCTGTCATGCCGAACCGCTGCAAGATATCCTTGATATAGCGGCTCTACTGTAGTGAGAGAGAGCATGATTTGCGGTCACACGTGATCTAGATACCAAGGAAGTATGATGCCTCCCCGAGATCGGACATCTAGAAGCGCTCTTGCATGGCCTCCTTGGACTCCTGCAGTGCAGACATGCTGTTTGAAGGGAGGTGCATGTCATCTACATAGATGATGATGATGAGCACTTCATGACCATGTTGCCAGCGATAGACGCTGTAGTCACACTCGCTACGCTCAAACCGTATGTACTACAACGCTCCATCAAACTTCTGGTTCGAAGCACACGATGCTTGCTTGAGACCATACAACGACTTCTACAGCTTGCAAACCAGGTGCTCCTGGCCATCCATGAGGAACCACTTCGGCTGCTCCATGTAAACTTCCTCCCCCAGATCACCGTTCACTCACGCCGTCTTGACGTCCATGTGGTCAATCTCAAAGTCCTCAACTGCTGCATAAGAAAGGAGCATATACATAGAGGCAAACTATTCAACAGGACTAAAGGTTTTCGTGTAGTCGATGCCTTCCTGCTGGGAGTAGCTCTTGCCTTGTACTTTTCCAGATTGCCATCTGATCCCCGCTTCTTCTTGAACACCCACTTGCACTTGATTACCTTGCGTCCAGGTGGACGCTCAGTCAGCTCCCAAGTACCGTTGTCGAGCTGCGACAGTATCTCGTGCTATACAGCTTGTGCCCAATCTGCTGCATGTGGTGCAGCCATGGCCTCCTTGTACGACTTTGGCTCATGAGAGTCTGCTGCTACTATGACGTTCATCTGGTCTAGCTTTTGGAGCATCCAGAAATGCCCATGCTCACCAGGCTTATAGCGCACCGTGAGAGGGTACCTGCGACTTGGTTCAGGAGCGTTAGCAGGCGGCTGGCACGGTGCTTAAGGGTGCACACCGGGTAAGATTCCCGGATCTGAGGTAGGATCTGGATTCGCGAATCCGGATCCTGATTTGGCTTCGATTCGCGAATCCGAATCTGGATTCACGAATCCTAAGGATTCACGAATCTTTGACGAATCTCTCAGAAATGTCCTGGGTTTTTGGTGTCGACACGAAATCCGTTTTTTTTTTTTTGTTGGCAACACTTTTCCTTCAGCATTTGCTGTCTGAACAGATACATATTCACTACTCTCAGTGCACCAACACATCGACGCACCACTACAACTATTATGGGCCGCACCACAGCCCCTCTCCATCAAGACACCCACATGATGTACAGTGCTACTCTGAATGTGTTGCAATATGTCAGCACCACTGTGTTGTCGTAGTGACAAACTATTTCTCCCACGCTCATTGTCACAGTCGCACAAAGCCATTGCGATATGTGCATTTGTGGACGTATACAAGACTATTGAACACCATGGACATTGGTGTTTGAAACGTTACTTAAGTTTCATTTGAAACAGCATGAGCAACAACATTTCCTACTAAATTTGACAAGAAACGTGCAACAACATTTGAAACAATACTATAGCAGATTTTGCAAGANCTCCATCAAGACACCCACATGATGTACAGTGCTACTCTGAATGTGTTGCAACATGTCAGCACCACTGTGTTGTCGTAGTGACAAACTATTTCTCCCACGCTCATTGTCACAGTCGCACAAAGCCATTGCGATATGTGCATTTGTGGACGTATACAAGACTGTTGAACACCATGGACATTGGTGTTTGAAACGTTACTTAAGTTTCATTTGAAACAGCATGAGCAGCAACATTTCCTACTAAATTTGACAAGAAACGTGCAACAACATTTGAAATAATACTATAGCAGATTTTGCAAGATGCGTTGAATAAGCAAGCAGCAATTCCGTTACAAAATCAAAACAGATGAGCAACAAGGTGGTATTCCTACCTAGTGGAGGATAGATCTACAATGCCACCTCCATGACATCCTGATCCTCACCGTCCTCCCCTGCATCCTCCTCATCCTCATTGTCCTCCTCGTCCTCCTCGTCGTCCTCCTCCTCCTCGTTCACGTACAAACTCAGTCCCTCCAACTCCTCACACGCCGCGCCAACCAGCCCCTCCTCACGAGCTCTCTTCCGCAGGTCATTGATGCGCATCTCTTCCTCTCTATACTCGGGTGCGACAACGCCATGGGGAGAGACAGGGAAGTCAAGCAGGGACTGCTCATTGATCCAACTCTTCATTGTGAGGAGGTTCTCCACCGTCAAGTGCGCGAGCGAGTGCCTGAAATCGGTGATCACATGCCTGCCAAGCGAAAACAAACGCTCAGAAGGAGTGGAGGTCGCAGGCACCGCAAGCACATCCATTGCAGCAAGGAAGAAGGTGGGGAACTGTCTCNTGAGCACCACGACAAGGAGGGTAATGAGCCGCCACTCGTCGCGACTTGGCTTCAGGAGCTCTCCCTCATTGCCATAGCCATCAAGCCACACCGGAAGCACGTCCTTGAGGATGAGGACGCGCTCCATCATGTCGAGGGTGGCATTCCACCTTGTCTCTGTATCGAGGTGGAGTGATAGGTACTTCACGTTGGCTGTCGTTGTCGCGTTGATGAGAGACTGCTCCCTTGGGGTGGAGCGAGTCACAAAAACTGCAATGGCGCGGGCCTTGGAGACGATGGTCTCCACCCTCGGGTGGCCCAGCAGATCCTTCACCGCCAGGTTCATGATGTGACCCAGGCAGCGGATGTGGCCCTCCGGCAAAAGCGACGACTCCGCACACGGGATGATGAAGTTGTTGATCATTGCGTCATTCGTCGACTCGTNCATTGTGAGGAGGTTCTCCACCGTCAAGTGCGCGAGCGAGTGCCTGAAATCGGTGATCACATGCCTGCCAAGCGAAAACAAACGCTCAGAAGGAGTGGAGGTCGCAGGCACCGCAAGCACATCCATTGCAGCAAGGAAGAAGGTGGGGAACTGTCTCAGAACCTTCCTGTAGTGCCGGAGCACCTTGCACGTCCCTGCTTTCCTTGGCAGTTTTCCCCACAAATCCACCTCCACTTCCAGTGATGACATCTCCGTCGTCTCTACAGGTGCCTCTGGCTCGTCAAACAGATCCCTGTGTGGGTCTGCCAAGGCCTCCTCCAGTAGCGCATCATCATCTGTAGGTGGTGGAGGACGCGGACGAAGCTGACGTGCGCCACTTGGGAGACTAGACCCTTGCTGCTGCTGACCACCTTGCTGCTGCCCAACCTGCAACTGTCCACCCTCCTGCTGTCCACCCTGCTGCTGGCTTTCCTGGCTCTGCTGGCTTTGCTCTGTACCCTGAGAACCACCAATGCCTGCAGTGGATGATGCAGCATCTGCTGCTGCTGCATCTGCTGCTGCTGCATCTGCTGCTGCCACCGCCAATGCCGCTGCCTCCTCCTGCGCTTGTACCACCCTTTCATGGTAGGGTCGCAACAGCGTCACCACCTTTGCGTGCAAGTCTGCTGCTATGCGTAAGCCCATGAGCTTGTGCGTGCGCTCGTACCACCTGAGCCGGAAGCGGGGGTCTACAGCAGTTGCAAGCAGGTGGCGGGATGTGAGAAGTCGAGCATACTTCTTTAGCTTGTCTTCCACGTCCTTGAACGCATCTTTGATCTCCAACAGCAGCTGCTCCTTGGCGTCCAGCCTCCCCGCCGCTCCTCTCTTTTTGCTTTTCTCACGCGCCATGATCGCCTTCACCTGCCACGATGCTACCTTGTCCAACATCGACTCAAAAAACGGGATGACAAGGTTCAGGGTGGGATAGTTGGAGCCGCTGATGTCGTTGGTGTACGACTTGAACGGCTTGAGCACCACGACAAGGAGGGTAATGAGCCGCCACTCGTCGCGACTTGGCTTCAGGAGCTCTCCCTCATTGCCATAGCGATCAAGCCACACCGGAAGCACGTCCTTGAGGATGAGGACGCGCTCCATCATGTCGAGGGTGGCATTCCACCTTGTCTCTGTATCGAGGTGGAGTGATAGGTACTTCACGTTGGCTGTCGTTGTCGCGTTGATGAGAGACTGCTCCCTTGGGGTGGAGCGAGTCACAAAAACTGCAATGGCGCGGGCCTTGGAGACGATGGTCTCCACCCTCGGGTGGCCCAGCAGATCCTTCACCGCCAGGTTCCTGATGTGACCCAGGCAGCGGATGTGGCCCTCCGGCAAAAGCGACGACTCCGCACACGGGATGATGAAGTTGTTGATCATTGCGTCATTCGTCGACTCGTTGTCTACAGTTAGGCAGAACATCCTTTCAAACAGCCCCCACTGCTTCAGTGCCATTGCCAACGCGTCAAAGGTGTTCTGTGTGTTGGGGCTGACGGGGAGAGCGGGGAAGGAGAGTGCAAGAGTCTTCACCTGCAACACAATGTAACACAAGCAGTGACAGATTGCAGCCTGCATGATGTTCAACCACTTGTGCACGGAAGAATGACCAGCAATGCGCAGCGCTGCGCATATATGTGTGGCGATGCGCGGCGATCTGCAGCAGTCTACTGCATAGCGCAGCACCCTGCACTGCACACCACTCTGACCATCCCCCTGCAAGATTTGTCCAGCACCCTGCGCTGCACACAAGTCTGACCAGCACCCTACACAATCTGTCCAGCACTCTGCACTGCACACAATCCTGACCAGCACCCTGCGAAACCTGTCCAGCACCCTGCGCTGCACACAAGTCTGACCAGCACCCTACACAATCTGTCCAGCACTCTGCACTGCACACAATCCTGACCAGCACCCTGCGAAACCTGTCCAGCACCCTGCGCTGCACACAAGTCTGACCAGCACCCTACACAATCTGTCCAGCACTCTGCACTGCACACAATCCTGACCAGCACCCTGCGAAACCTGTCCAGCACCCTGCGCTGCACACAAGTCTGACCAGCACCCTACACAATCTGTCCAGCACTCTGCACTGCACACAATCCTGACCAGCACCCTGCGAAACCTGTCCAGCACCCTGCGCTGCACACAAGTCTGACCAGCACCCTACACAATCTGTCCAGCACTCTGCACTGCACACAATCCTGACCAGCACCCTGCGAAACCTGTCCAGCACCCTGCGCTGCACACAAGTCTGACCAGCACCCTACACAATCTGTCCAGCACTCTGCACTGCACACAATCCTGACCAGCACCCTGCGAAACCTGTCCAGCACCCTGCGCTGCACACAAGTCTGACCAGCACCCTACACAATCTGTCCAGCACTCTGCACTGCACACAATCCTGACCAGCACCCTGCGAAACCTGTCCAGCACCCTGCGCTGCACACAAGTCTGACCAGCACCCTACACAATCTGTCCAGCACTCTGCACTGCACACAATCCTGACCAGCACCCTGCGAAACCTGTCCAGCACCCTGCGCTGCACACAAGTCTGACCAGCACCCTACACAATCTGTCCAGCACTCTGCACTGCACACAATCCTGACCAGCACCCTGCGAAACCTGTCCAGCACCCTGCGCTGCACACAAGTCTGACCAGCACCCTACACAATCTGTCCAGCACTCTGCACTGCACACAATCCTGACCAGCACCCTGCGAAACCTGTCCAGCACCCTGCGCTGCACACAAGTCTGACCAGCACCCTACACAATCTGTCCAGCACTCTGCACTGCACACAATTCTGACCAGCACACTGCCAAATCTTTCCAGCACCCTGCACTGCACACAACTATGACCAGAACCTTGCCTGAAAAATCTGTCCTGCACTGGGACACATCACCTGAAAGTCGGCGATCCAGTGCGCAGCCACGCCGAGGTACTTCATCCCGTTGTCGCCCTTCCACCCGTCTGTAGTGAAGTTGATGGCCGATGTGACCTCTGCGAGCATCTTCCTGATGCGTTTGCGAAATGCTGTGGCGGCTATGACAATCTGCCGACTGATGGTCATGCGACCAGGGAGGTCGCATGCCGGGTTCCCATGCCAGAAGGCACGCTGCAGCCAGTTGCTCTCCATCGACAGGAAGCTGCAGTTCTTGTCTATGACATGCTTCCAAATGCAGCTCTGGAAGTAGAGCTTGCAAAACACTGCACCAACAGCAGCCACCCCCCGACCGATCACCGAGTTGTGTGCATTCACCGCCACCACCACTGCAGCTGCTGCTTCCCCCTGTTCAGCAGCTACGTTCGCAACATTGGCGGTTGCAATTCTGAACTTTGAGGCTACTTCCTCCTCCTTCAGCTCCAGATACCGCACCCGGTGCTTGAGACGCAGGTGCTTCCACAGCGCTGAGGTGGCGCCGTCATTGTTGGAGAGGTCCTTGGGACACAGCGAGCACTTCGCACGCAGTCCTTTTGTCGGGTGCAGAAACTTCTTGAACACCTGCCAAACCACACTCGGTTCCTTGCCACCCAACTTCCGCTTGTCCCCAACTTCCTCCTCCTCGTCATCNACTGATGGTCATGCGACCAGGGAGGTCGCATGCCGGGTTCCCATGCCAGAAGGCACGCTGCAGCCAGTTGCTCTCCATCGACAGGAAGCTGCAGTTCTTGTCTATGACATGCTTCCAAATGCAGCTCTGGAAGTAGAGCTTGCAAAACACTGCACCAACAGCAGCCACCCCCCGACCGATCACCGAGTTGTGTGCATTCACCGCCACCACCACTGCAGCTGCTGCTTCCCCCTGTTCAGCAGCTACGTTCGCAACAATGGCGGTTGCAATTCTGAACTTTGAGGCTACTTCCTCCTCCTTCAGCTCCAGATACCGCACCCGGTGCTTGAGACGCAGGTGCTTCCACAGCGCTGAGGTGGCGCCGTCATTGTTGGAGAGGTCCTTGGGACACAGCGAGCACTTCGCACGCAGTCCTTTTGTCGGGTGCAGAAACTTCTTGAACACCTGCCAAACCACACTCGGTTCCTTGCCACCCAACTTCCGCTTGTCCCCAACTTCCTCCTCCTCGTCATCCTCGTCGTCTTCTGCTTCCGCCCTAGCAGTCAAAGTGACGGCAGCATCGTCTTCCATGGTGGCCCAGAGCTCGAATGCCCTCTTGCAAGGCCCTCCTGAGAGGTCCTGTCCCTCGGGGCAAGGGTCAGACAGTGTCCTGGATGTCTGCAACTCAGTGCTTTGTGACTGGTCACCGATCAGTGATCGTTCGCCCGAGAGGCGGGCGACCGATCACTGATCGGTAACTTGGCGTGTGCTGTCGGCGACGGCACATACTGCTAACGCGATTGAGGCCCTCAAAATGGACTACAGTATTAGGTGTTGAGGCATTGCTTCCCCCGATCTGAAGAGGAACAACACCTGTTTTCCGGTTGTTAGTGTAGAGAAGTCAGCCCCTGCATTGAGGGAATGAACATAAAACACTGTGTATGCCCTCGATTGTTCTTGCCCAAAAGAATCTGGGCTATTGATCTTGGGTCTCCAACCGTTAGAAACTGATCGCATACCTTAGAACAGTGTGTATCCACGGTGTGCATCAGTCCCTCTCATCTGTCCACATCTGTCCGCAGCCAGTAGACATCGTTCACAAGATTTGCGGTGTAAAAAATAGTGTTGCGCTAGGTGAGAAGTGATGCAAACCTACAGCTGGCGGGAAGCTTTTGACCAACTGTCTATACTTCAACCAATACCTTGCCACGTTGTGTAGTCCAAGTAGTTCGGCACTCACCGTTTGTAGGCTTGCATGCCAAACTGGATGTCATTCACACGTATTGACCGCCGATTTGACAGCCGATGCGTTGGCGTCAACAGCCAGAGAAGCAATGCTCATGCTGCCAGATGGGCACCTGTGGACCATGTGGTCGTATGGTAGGCATCCATGGCTCACGACTGTCCACATGCTTGCCACGGATTGCACGTTTCTGCCATCAGTTTCAACAACAAATCCTTAGTTGTTTGCTCGTCCTACTCTCGACGAGTAAATGACTGAAGTTGCACGGCCGAAGACTCTCAAACAGTTCACAAACACATGTTGTGAAAAATTCAAAGCCCTCCAGCTACTCTGGACACTCGTGAAAGCGGCGGTGGATACACCTTCTCCCTCCCATTGGATC